>PVLC010000762.1:84467-179769 GCA_004027655.1 Graphiurus murinus
CTGGGGATTGAACTCAGGGGCATTCTACCTCCGAGCTATACCCCCAGCCCCATTTTTTATTCTTTATTTTGAAACCGAGTCTCACTAAGTTGCGGAGTGCCTCACTAGGTAGCTGAGGCTGGCCGCGAACCCGGATCCTCTGGTCTCAGCCTCCCGAATGCTGGGATTACAAGCGTGCGCCACCACGCCCGGCTTCCAGAGTTTTTGACATGCTGTATCTCTATTTTCATTTGTTTTCAGTAATTTCTTTTTACTTCTCCCCTTATTTCTTCTATGATACAGGCCTTATTCAGCAGTATGGTATTCAGTCATCTCCATGTATTTATGTAATTTCTCTGGGTCTTCTCATTGTTAATTTCTAATATCATTCCATTATCCTCTGTAAAGATGCAGGATATTATATCACATTTTTTGAATTTGCTAGTGCTTGCTTTGTGGCCCAGGATATGGTCTACTTCAGAGAATCTTTCATGAGCAACTGAAAAGAATGTATATTCAGCTGCAGTTGGATGGAACATTCTGTGTCTAGTAGGTACAGTTAGCTTATGGTATTCTTTAGGTCTGAGGCATCTTTGCTGATCTATTGTCTGGAAGATTGGTCTAGTGTGAAAGGAGTGTTGAAGTCTTCCAATATTATTGTATCAGGATCTATGTGAGAGTTAATGTCATGAAAAATTTATTTTATAATAGTGATTGCACCTATGTTTGGAGGATAAATGTTGACTACTGTTATATCCTCTTGTTGGATTGGTTTTTTTACCAGTAAAAAAATGACCTGCTTTGTCTCTTCTGATAATTTTAGGCTTGAAGTCTATTTTGTCTGATATGAGAGTTGCTACCCTTGCTTGTCTTCAAGTTCCATTTGCATGGATTACGGTATTCCAGCCCTTCACCTTTGGTTTGTGAATATCTTTATCTGTTAGGTGCTTTTCTTGCAAACAACATAGATTCTGATCTATAATCCATTTCGCCACTATGTTTAAATGACATTTATCTAATGACTAATAATGCTGAACATATCTTGATGTACTAATATGCCATCTGTATATCTTCTTCAGTGAAATGTCTATGTATATTTTTTGCCCATTTTTCTAACTGAATTGTTGGGCTTTACTGTTTTGAAAGTTCATTATGCATAACAGAAACTACTGCTTTTTTGGATATTAGATTTGAGAATATTTTGTCCCATCCCATAGTTTCATTTTACCCTACTAACAGAATTTTTCTTGAAGTAAAAGTTTTTTAAATTTTAATGAGATTCCATTTATCAAATTTTCCTTTCAGTATCATATGTAAGAGATTTTCACCAAGTTCTTGTCCGAAATATTTTCCTGTAAGTTCTCTTTTAAAGTTTCATAGTTTTATAGTTTACATTAAACTGGGTTACTCATTATGACTTCATTTTTGTATAAGGTATCAAGGTTCAAGGTTTGAGATCCAGGCTCAATTTTTTGCCTGTGGATTTTTTTAATCTGGTACCACTTATTTAAAAGATAATCTTTCTTTCACTGAATCATTTCTGTGTCTTTGCCAAAAATTAACTGTCCAATTTGTTACATGTCTATTTATGGGTTCTCTGTTTTGTTCCATTAATCTACATGTCTGTCTTTCCAGGAGCACAACAGTATCTTCATTTCTGTATTCCTATTTTACTTGAAAAGCAAGCAGAGATTTCCCCAATTTCATTATCTTTAATAGAAATTATGGAAAATATTTGATATTTATAAAAAAAATCTTGCTGAAACTTTGATAGAAATGCTTTGACCATGCACATCGGTGTAGGGACAACTGATATCTTTACTATGTTAAGTCTTTTAATTCATGAACACAATGTCCATTTAGTTAAATCTTCTTCAGTGCCTTTCTCCAGATTTTTTTCTTTTCATCATAGTGATCTAGTTTATACTTTTTGGTTTTATTATATAGGTTATTTTCTTTGGAGTAATTGTAGGTGGTCACTATGGTTTGGATGTGTCCTATTCAAAATTTAGGTATTGAAAATTCAGACCTTTTAGAGGCTATCAGGCCATTCAAACTGCTGCCTCTTTGATGGGATTAGGGTCCTTTTAAAAGAGGCTTCACATAACTTTGTAACTTGCCCTTCTGCCTTCTGCAATGTGAGGCTGCAACAAGATGGTCGTCACCTTGATCATGGACCTTCCAGCCTCTAAAAATGTAAGAAATATATTCCAGTTCTTTATAAATCACTCTGTTTTAGGTATTTGGTTGTAGCATGTCAAAACACAGTAAAAGAGGTGTCTTCTGAAAAATTTCTTCTCTCTTGTCTTTTGCCAAACCCCTATCATTAAATTAGAACAAGCTGGTTTGTTGCTGTGGTAATAAGTTTTAAACTAGCCAATATCATATTGAATAGAAGATTCATTTTCTCTGCTCCCCTCTTCTAAATGCAACCAAGATCTTGGGCATTTTTCAGAAATGATAAAAGGACTCTGAAATCTAGATAAAAGGATGTAGGAAGAATAATAACGTGATGAGTTTTGGAGTTTTCTTTTTATATTTTACATACATATCATCATTAGGTATAGATAAAACATACACAACAAGGACAAAAGTTTTCTCCCTCTCTGGCCCAAAGAATCAGGAATCCTAGTGCGGGGGTGGGGGGCTAAATCCTGCTTAATACCCAGGCACAATGGGCAGTGTGATCTCCTAGCAGCAGCACTAAAGCCCCGAGCTCATCAGCTACACAATCAGGGAACCAGTAGAGGGTCTAATGCTCCCATTGAAGCAACAGCAAAGCCCCACACTGATGGAACCCTGGCTCCACAAATCAAAGCACCAACAGGCAGTCATTCTCCTGCAGTGACAGCAGAAGCAAAGCCCGTGTGCACTTACCTTCCTCAAATGGCATAAAAAGCCCAAAGACCAAGAGCTTTGCCCCACCTCCATACCACCTCCCACCATCACCCATTGATAATAGATGGCTCAGGAAAGAAATTTATGTCCTGTTAGTTATGACTGCAGTGTTGAGTAGGAGTTTCAGCACCACTATAAGAGTGAAGCAGACCAGAACAGCACTGACACCCCGAGGACCCAAACTAAAGCCCACAAAAGTAGGCTAGAGCCTACATGCTAAACCTAAATGGGGCCAAAGCCTACAAATCTAAATGACAAGACATCACTAAATAGGGTCAAGAGTCTCCCAACATATTAACCAGAATGTCCAGCACTGTTCAAAAATCACTTTTCATATCAAGAACTAGGAAAACACAATTTGAATGAAAAAAGATCCATCAAATGAATCCATGATCTAGAAGAATAAAATGTTAAAGTGATCAGACAAGGATTTTAGAGCAGCCAACATAGACGTGGTTAGACAATCATTATAAATACTGTTGAAATAAATGAAAAAGTAAAAGACCTCATCTAAGATATAGAAGTTATAAAAAATCTGTGTCTAGATTCTCCTTGTTTAATATTATTGTATTAATTTCTGGTTCTTGTCAATGTTGCACCTGGTTATATTTTTATTGTGTGTCAGATGTTGCACTTGGTGATTATTTTAGGAATGATTTGAGGCCTGGGATAATACCACCTTCCTCTAGACAGTGGGAAGAGGTACAATCTGTAGCACTAACCATCTACAATCACCTTTTAATCACTATCAAGGATTTGAGTTTTGTGGAAATCCAGATGATTTGTGTCTGGGATGCAGCCATCGTGAAAATTAGTTTTCTTTATTTCTAAGGTGAATTCTGGGTCCTAGTCCAAAGTGCTTAGCTAGGATCCTAACTCCTGGCAGTCCCTGGTGTATAACGCTGACCCTTCCCTGTGAACCTCTCTAGTGCTTTGGCCCCTCTCTAGTCAAAGCACTAGAGAGGGGCCAATCATTCTAGGGCAAAAGTGGCCCCAGACACAGTGCTCATCATCTGAATTTCCATCTACTCCTGGATCATGGCACAGACAGCTTTCACTAACCTGGTAACTCCTGAAGCTTTCAAATAGATATTTTCTGCATTTTGACTAGATATTTCAGTTTGACTAGATATTTCAGTTATAAAAATGTATTCAAGAAGAGTACATGTTTAGTTGGGCATGGTGGTGCATGCTTTTAATCCCAGTACTTGGGAGGCTGAGTCAGGCGGATCACAGGTTCGTGGCCAGCCTCAGCAACTTGTGAGGCCCTCCACAACTTAGTGAGACCCTGTTTCAAAAAAAAAAAAAAAAAAGAATAGCACATGTTCTCATTTATACAGAAATAAGATATTGTATATACCTCACTTTTTTATTTATTAACATCCTTTAGATATTTTCATACCACAGCACATGCAATAAAAGCCAACTGTAGAATATGCTACTAAATAGCTAGACAAAGTTTATTTAACACATCTCTTACTGATAATCATCTGCTATTACAAATTGTAATGTATATGGTCCATTTTGTATATGTGCTAATATATTTCTAGAATAAGTTCCCAGAAGACTTAAAAATAAACCTAAAATTTAATTAGAAAGGAACATAAGGAAAACCTTTAATTTTTGTTAATTTTTTCTGAAAACCTCAAAGTGCTCTAAGAAATAAAATCGATTACCTTTTAAAAATAATTTTATTTAGAATTATTTTAGCTGGGTATAGTGGCACATGCCTACAATCCCAGTACGTGGGAGGCTGAGACAAAAGGATTGCAGGTTTGAAAACAGCCTCAGCAACAGCGAAATTCATATTAAATGATGATTGAAAATAATCTTGTTGAAAAGTTGGGGGTACTGGGAGGTGAACCCAGGTGTGTTCAACTTCCGAGCTATACCTCCAACTCTATTTTATTTTTTTATTTTGAAATAGGGTCTCACTAAATTGCTGAGGTTGGCCTTGAACCGGCAATCCTCCTGCCTCAGTTTCCCATGTACTGGGATTACAAGCATGTGCCAACATGGCCAGCTGGGAAAAAAATTTAAGTGACTTTCCTAAGATCATAAAAATGTTGTTTATCCCCTAAGATTAAGAAGAAGGAGTCTTTTTGAACATAATCCAGGGCTCCATGTGTATATAGCAGCACTATTGGCCATTTTGGGCCAATTTGGCAGTTGCAGACACCATCTAGGGTCGCACATGCTGAAGAGCAACTCTTTTTAATATCAGTGGAAAGTGGCTAGAGGAAGCCACATATTTGATTATCATCTTATGTAAAGTACCAACTAGAGAAATGGGAAATATTCTGTAGTTAACATTTTACCATGCATGACTAAATTTCTAGCTTGGGAAAAATGGAAATTTATTAGATCACAGATTCTAGAGTAGGATAAATAATTAATCTATACAAAGTGGAATGATGATTCTGGTTTTTAGGAACTACTGGGTGGTAGGAACTTGAATCCCAACCCTGTCTTTCATCTTCACCCATAAGAGCCATGGTGCTACTGGGTCATACATGGCCAACCTGTTTAGCTCCCACACCTCAGACAATAGACAGAAAAGAATTCTGATTCTCTGAGTCTCAAATATAAAAATTCCCAGGAAGGAGACGCAGAGAACATACTGATCAGCTGCCCAGCTGGGGTCGTCAACTGTGGTTAGAGCAGAAAGTCCATGCAGAATATCAGAGGTTCTTCAGTAGCACCATGAGTTCTGGAAATTGCAGCTATTAGAAAAAGACAGAATGGCAGACAAATGACATCACAGATACTGACTACATACAGCTTCAAAAAGTGACCATGACAACAGGAAACACAGAAATAAAAAAAAAAAAAGTTCTGGGCATTGCCAGTATGCCCCAAGCAATTGGTTAGGCATAGTAAGTGTTTGTATAACCTTACAAATACAGTTTTAGGCAACACTCATCCCGTTGTATTAAACCAGGTCAGTGCAACTCTATGTGGAGTTCCTGAGGTCTGAAAACATGTCTTAGACATCTTTGTTTCCCAAAATCCAAGAACGATCCTTCACATATTTACTGAAGGAGAGAATGAAAAAATTAATATACCAGTAAACTTACTAAAAACCTTATGTAGCCACATATTACCTGCAAAATATGTTTCTTCTATTTTGGCATTCAAAACCACATGAGAATTGTTCCCAACCTGCCATTTCATCTCTTATGGTAATATGCCCTAGACACTACAGATAACAAAGTTCCCCTTGATACATCTTTAACTTTCATACCATATATTGTTAGTAGTCTCTCAATGCAGAATAAATCATACTGATATTGTCCAGAGTTTAGGGAGCTTATATTCTTAAGAGGAAATAAGAATTAAACAAATAATCAAATTGATAAATAAAATAAATGACCATCAGTCACTCTAAGTAACACTGCATCTTGAATGGTCCTATATATCTGGTTCTCAGCATCAAGTCCAGGTGACATTTGGGGATGGATCACTCTTTTTAGAAGGGCTGACCTGTGCATTGCAAGGAGGCAAGCGGCATCCTGGGCCAGAGAGAGGCTCACTGTCCCCAAACAGAAGTGTCCCCAAACAATCCCTGGGGGGCAAAACCACCTTGGTTGAAAAACCGTGCTCTATATTTTTATTACAGATATTCCAATTTGTTTATTGTTGTTGTTACTGTAAGGGGTATCTTTAACATTATACTTCTAAGTGATTAATATTTTTTATATAGGAAAGCTTTTGCTTTTTATGTGTTGCTTTGTATTTCGCTACCTTACTGTTTTCTCATATTGTGTCTCATGGTTATTTTGCTGATTGTCTTAGTTTTCATGTAAAGTAGAAATTGGATAATGTGACACTAATTTTACTTCTCCTTTCTGTTATTTACAACTTTTAGTCCATTTTTTGAATATCTGTTGGCTAGCATTTCTAGAGCAATGGTCTAGATAACTTCTAGAACAATGTTCTAGATAACTTGTAGAACAACAGTCTTAGTTGATGGAAATTTTTGTCTTTTTCCTGACTACCTGAAAAGCTCTTCAGGTTTTGGTGTTTGATCTTAGACTAAAATTTATCCCTAGTTATCTCTACTTCAAGCTTTCTAAATTAACTAAGAATGGATATAGAATTCCTCAAATGTCTTTTCACCATATGGTGAGATGAATGTAGAGTAAATCTCTGCATTTCTAGATTAAACTCCAAATGAATGTGGTGTGTTAAAGATAAAAATAAATAAATATATATTCTGGAAAGCTCTATGTGGAAAAAAAAAGGTAGAGTAATGTGTTTCAGAAAACAGGGGTGGGATATATTACATAGAATGATCAAGAAAGCCTCTGCAGGGATGTAATATTTAATCTAAGACCCGAGGACAAAACTAGACCCAGACCTTCAAAAAGTGAGCATTCCAGATGGAGAGAATAGCAAATGCAAGACTCTCAGGCACTGAGCAGCTTGGTACATTCTAAAGAGCTGTCAGAATAGCTGTATGCATGTGATAGCATGAAGAGGCAGGAGGTACTTGACCTTGCAGAGCCTCTCAGCTGAGACGTGGAGTGCGATTAGTATTTTGAATAGAGTACAAAGCCAATGAACAGTGTGAACAAAGGGAGTGACATTGTTTTACCTTTTTAAAAGATGGGCTCCAATACTATATGAAAGTCAGAAACTACTTATCTACAGTGGTGGTATAAACGAGAGTGCAAAGCAGTGGCCTGACTTGGTACAAATTTCAGCAGTAGATCTGACCTGGGAGAGAGTAGATAAAAGCAGCCTAAAAAATGACCCCACTTAGGATTTGGTCTGGAACCACGGGGCTGATGTTGGTTCCACTCACTCTGATAGGAGACAGTCAGCAAGGAATGGTTGTAGTTGGTAGACCAAGAGTTATAATTTGGGCATGAAAGAGACCAGTTAGATGAGATAGATCACACCCATAATAATTTTTAATGTGTTTTAATGCTTCCTTTATAATAACAAATTCTATTTATCTGTTTCACAGATATTTATTGAACATCCGCCAAAAATCAGGCATGGTGTGTTACAGATAGCAAGTAAACAGAACAGAACGATACCCTACTCTGCAGTAGATGATGCTGGCCTCTGGATTTCCTTTCCAGTTGCTTCTATTATTCAGTGGGAAACAGAGGATGAGAAATGAGGACTAAGGGTTTCAAGAAAAGGGAAACAGATAGGAAATAGTGATAAAGAAGTATGAAGAGGGACTAGACTAAGAATGTGAAGACTTCTTGGCTACTTGAAATGTGTGGTCCCAGATTTAAAGGAAGACAAGTTAATGTGATAGCTAGCATGTATTCCCTCCAATCATGCTTAGCTGCACATGTGTAGGAATGAAGGAGGCAGAAAATTGTATTTGGGCAATTTTAAAGCTCAGTTAATTGAGCAGGATGAACTAGGAAGGGGGCAAGACACTTGAGAGACGATGCAAGGAAGCAATTCTCATGACTAAGCACTGGCCCTAGAATTCAAAGGGACATCAAGGAGGCAAGGGACAATGGAAACATTGTAATATTAATGGGCTGGATGTCCAGGTATGGTCAAAGGGTAGTTGAGGTTGAGACTACTGGAGGCAATGAACCAAGAAGATTGGAGGAAATAGTCAGAAATAAGGATAACTGAAACAATGGTGAGTCTGCAATTACTGGTCATCACAGTAGGAGTCGTTGAGGCAAGAAATAAAATTGTTGGACAAAAAGAGAGTCTAGGTTTTGGAAAGTCACCTGCATGTTTATAAAAACTTCTAAAACTTAATACAGTTGTAGTAAAATGAAATGGCAGTAATCAGAAGCTAAAGTGATTGAAGGATTCAGGGAAATGACTCAGAGATCAGCAGATAAAAGTAATAACAATGAGGGGTTGTGTGCCATGTAACCTGATGACCTGGGATTCAAATATAGGCCTGTTTTTCAAAGTATTCTTTATATCTACCAAGTCTACAATTATGAGAATACTCGCCCCCTCCCAGGGAGATGTCAGTGTGAGGACATCAAAGTGAACCATGAATGAAAACTGAGCAAGAATGAGCTAAACGTATGCCTAAAAGCTGAGAAGAAAGTAGCAGAGAAGGAGGTCAACCAGAAGGAGCTCGGTGAGAAACAGCTGAGCCAGGCCAGTGCTGCTAGACTGACAGCCATGTGGGTGCAAAGGAGAACCCAGATCAATACTAAAGATCTGTAGTCAAGCAATCCACCGACGTAAGTTCGACAGTCTCAAGTAGTCCACCAACTGAAGGTCAAGAGGGAAAACTGGTACCCATACAATTCAATGTAGACATACTACTCACCTGAGAACAGCCACTTGAAGAACAGTTACCTGAGAACAGTCACCTGAAGCCTGGGGACCACCTAAGTATACTACCTGAAAGGTGGCAAGTAGGATCCATGACAAAAGGGCTTCTTGGGGAAATCTCATCTTCTATGGCCTTCAAGGAGAGGGGGTCAAGTTGCAAGTCATGGCCAATTACAGGAATTATAAATCTGAATAATTTATTTATATCAATAGCAACTGGATTAGGGTGATATAATCAGAGTTCAGGGACACCCTGGGAAAACCAGAAAGGGTGAATGGCACACCATTCCCTAAGTGATCACCCCACTGTCTCCTCTCTTTCATGTTACCTCATCTTCATTTTGGCCTCAAAGACAAGGAAATGAGGTATTGCTAGATATACTTGGACTGGATCCTGAATGACTTTGTAAAGCATAAATGTATCATCCACTCTCAGATCATCATATATATATATATATATATATATATATATATATATATATATAAAGTTTCTTACATGAATTGGGATTCCTAGAGATTAAAACTCCTATGATGAACATCATCTTAAGGGGAGCTGTGGTCAAGCCTTTCATCTGTTAATCATAATGAACTGGACATGAACTCGTACATGAGAATGCTCCAGAACTTGACTATGAGATCCTAGTGGCTGGTGACATCAACCAGGTTTATGAAATTGGATGCCAGTTCCAGAATTAAGGAGTTGATTTGACTCACAATCCTGGGTCCATCATCTGTGAGTGCTACACTGCCTACCCAGGCTGTAATTATCTCATAGAAATCATGATACAGGGATGGGTCAGCATATTTCAGGTGGTTAAGAGATCACCTACCTCCCAGATGGCCCAGGTGGCCAAGCCCATGAGATTGAATTCACCCTCCAGCACGGTGAAAGAGCTTAAGAAATTGCTGGGGGAGGAGAGGAAGGTGAATCTGCCAGAAACTAGCCTTTTAAAACTGAAAAAAAAATCACAAAATCCTTGACATCTGTATGGTAAAAGGTATTGAATGGCCTCTTCCTTGGATCACAACCAGGCCACTTGGTAAGTTTTTTGGAATCTCAGAAGTGACATGCATCAACCCTACATTCATCTGTGGTTACCTGCAGATAATGAGGCCTTTGGCTAAACAGCACCACTTTAAAGAGAATCAGACTGAGTGTTCTGAGCTATTTGTCACAAAGAAGGAAGAATACAATACCGACACTGAGCTGCATGATCCATTGATAGCTGCAGCTTTTTGAAGAGCAGGCTGAAGGCCTAGGCTGCCACTGAAGGTGAGCCATGTACCTAGATGAAAACTTCTGCACTGCCCTGGAACATGGGCTCATAGCTGGCTGTGGCAAGAGCTTCAACTACATAACCACATTTCTCAGACTCCAGTAACACCAAGTACTTCTGTTTCCAACCATGAAACCCAAAGACAAGAAGGAGACTGTAGCAACCACTGATCCATTGGAAAGCACAGCAGTTGGTGCTTCTATCTAGAAAATAATAACCACTATGACTCAGAAGATATCACATATTACTCATCTTTGCATCTCTGCAAATTATCAAGGTCTGCAGGGGAATTCTGTGTCACCATCCATCTGACCACAAAGTTCAGCTCAGCTACCAAAAGAAAGAGAGGGAATCAAGAATTTCTTTTTACTCCTTGCTATCAAACCATTTGTCTATTTAAAAAAATCTAGCAAGTCTAAAACATTTAAGTACTAATCTTTCCTCTTTATCATAAATATCTTCTCAGCTATGAAAACTTTACTATTATTAAAATCCAAAATTATTAAATATCGCATTAATGTTTAAATTTATATAATCATTTTCAAAGAATTATACCAAATATGCTGGACACCAATGTATAAAAATAGCTGACTGATAAGGCATGCAGGCCAAATACATTAATTTGTATATGCCTTAGGCATATACAAAAATTGATATACAACTGAATTAAGCAGTATCCTGACATTAAATATTGCCTCTATTTTACGAAAAGAGCATATTGATTTCACCAGTAATTTCAGAAAATATATTTCTAATTTATGGGCCCTGTACAGCCCTACTCACAAAAGGTATTTGCTGAATTGTGCATACACACATTTTATATGAAATTTTAAAAGTATTATATATATGTTGATAAAAACAGATATGTGTTTAGTTGATAAAAACAGATATGTGTTTAGCAGTAAAATTCCTCAATGGACAATAAACAGCAGTGAGTTTCAGCCTTCACTATGTCCCACTGAGTTCACTGTAGCTAGAAACCATAAGGTAATTTAGAAAGATTCACAATCACCCAGAAAAATCTTTTTTCTGCCAAAGCAATGAATAGTCATGCCATCTTGTTTTCAAGACTATTTTTATGTGTGAAATATAGGATGCATGCTTATATAATGTTATTTGACACAATTTTTTTTCAACACCAAATTCAGAGACCAGAGACACTGTTAGGAGGTCATGTGGCCCAGTAACATTTGTATGACAAGTTAGATATATGTTGACTTCTTGTGCAATATGGTGGAATGATCTCATACACTTACACATTGACTAGCCCATCCCTCATGCCTCAAAGTTCTACTAAAATCACAGAAAATAAATTTATGTAAAAAATGCAAACACAATCAGCATGGGAAAGAAGAAAGGGTGTCATCAATGAAGTAGGTACCTTGAGAAATTCTAGAAGCATGAATTAGGGTAAGACTCATGGCTGTTAGATATTAGAACCCAAAATAGCAGCAGTAAACTCTTCTAAGAAAGCCAGAGAGACCATTCAAGCAGAACACAAAAGCAAAGGCCCCGGGCAAGCCATCAGTGTAATTCATTCAGGAACTACTCGGAGCAGCTAGCTAGCTGAGATCCCGTCCCCCTTGTCTGAGGGATGGAAGCTGTTGCCAGCGAGGACTTCAATCCATATGGTGAAGCCAAATAATATGTCTCTAATGCCACCTCCCCAAGAAAGTCTCCTGAAGTGGGAAGAGTAAGAGAGCTTGAGGTGATGATGGGCTACATGTCTCCTGAGGACAGTGTCTATAAAGCACTCTACCTACGAAGGAAGGTCCTCCTTTGGCACTTTTGCTTCCCACGTATGTTTTGCTAAAGGAAGCTGACCACCACCCTCCCCTGCCAGCTCACCAGACTTCCCAGGCACGGGCAAGGCTGGAGGAGAGGCTGTACTCAAGCAGGGAGGAACTCAAACAAGCTGCCTGCAGGGAGCAACCTTACCTTTCACTCATATATAGAAACAGGCTACCAGAAATCACCAGAAAAAAATGTGCAAGTATATAAGTAGAACACCTGAGCCAAGAAGAAATAGAGCTACTTTAGAAAATTATAAAAAGTGGGCTCCTCAGTGAGCCTGAGAGAATGTTGCATTTATAAAATAAGAACGTGCTGCCATGAAAAACTAGAAGTATGAGGAAAATATAAGTAAATAAATATAATTATAAGCAAAAGCAAAATATAAGTTGGCTAATAGGAATTAAAAGAAATGAATTATATGGAAGATATGGAAGGCCTAATATCCTTTTAAGAAGGATTTGAGTGGATATAATACCCGTGCAGATGGTGAAATAAAAAGAAATATAACACAAATTTCCTAAGCTGAGGAGATACTCAAAGGGTCAGAAAGAGCTCAGAATTAACAAGAAGACCTGTAACTAAACATATCCTGATGACTTTAAGGATAAATATAGTGACTTTAAAGATAAAAATAAAATAGTAAAATATTTCACAGGAGGAAAAAGTAAAGAAAAAAGAATCTGATGTTAAATTTCTCATCAGTAAAACTGGTTGTTAAATAACCAAGATCAGCCTTCAGATACTTGACTATGGGAAAGAGAGGAATCTTAAAGTCCTATGAACGTGTCTTGTTAAATATCATGTCTGGGAGAAACCAGAATATTTTTAGACATGAAATTTAAAGAGTTTCTCTACTTCACCCTAGTTGAAAACATTTTTAGAAGAGACACTCTATTAAGATAAAAAGAAATCTAAGCAAAAGTATAATAAGAATATAAAAATCAGACAGTCAGATATATGGAAATGTGGTAAGATGCTAAAAAGAAAATTTTTAAAAATATACAACTTGACCTTTAGTAAATCTTTCAAGTGATATTTGATATTTCTATGTATCACACTCTATTTGAATCTACAGCCATGAAGCAGAGGCAACTGCTACCTGGGCACCTCCTGCTCCAGCCTGCACGGCACCCTCCCTCCAGGACAGGTCTTGGTCTCCTGCTCCTGTTGGTCATCTTCTGCATGAGCACCTCATCAAACTCCCCCAAAAGACGGTCTCACAGCATCACCTTGGACTCCAGTCCACCCAGGGAATGGTCCTTTGAGATGGTGTCACGATTAGGGATGGATTACACTGGCACCTGGTCCACTGTGAGCTGACGACCTCCCTGACCCCAAACCTCCCATCATGCCTCCCATCTTTCCCATAGAATCATCGACAGACACAGAAGCTCTCTGATTTTCACCCAAGCAGTCATGCCCACAGTCATCTGATGATAGGAAACTTCATCCAGGGATCTCCATGCCTGATACTCCTCAGTGATCAGAGAGGGGAGAGAACCACCAACGCATCAGGATGCATGGGACTTGCTCCCACAGCTCTGTAATGATGAAGATTTCATTTGCAGTCACCAGTCTTTGGCCACTTATTTCAAATAAAACAGACTTAGTCATATTGTTTCAGTTGGAAATTTTTCATTATAATTAGGGTTGATTAATATTGACTCTAGGATATCTTCTAATAAACGGTTTCATCCTAAAAGCTACACTAACAGTAGGAATGGCAGCATAAGTTGTGGGACCTTTTATTCAAAAATGATTAGGAATTTCAAGACAGCAATAGCAGAACATCACATCAAGGGTAGGGACCTCTGAGCACGAGGACCTACGCAAATTCACGAGTCGCAGGCTCAGGAGGCCAGTCCTGTCTGAAGGAGCGTAAGTGCTGCTGAGTCAGATGCTGCTGCACTGTAAACTGCTTTTTCAGTAAATTTCCTCAATGTTAAAACTGCATATTTAGCAAAACAAATACAGAGAGTCATCCAAATACAGGATGACTATCTCAAGAGTATTTGAAACTTCTCAAATGGGTATAAAATCATTTCTTAGATGGATTTGCTGGGTTATGTAAGTGAAGTCCTGGGTGCCAGAGTAATAACTTAGCTTTTATTTTATAATTTAAGGAGTACAACATGATGTTTTGATCTACATGGTGAAACGGTTAATGGAGCCAAGCAAATTAATATAACCATCATTTTAAATATTACCTTTATTGTGTGTACAGATCACTTTTGAGGTTTGAAAATAGTCTCCATACAATACTTTGTTCCTGATAATTGTTTGATTAGATATCCTTTTCAGGTTTATGCTAATCACCCCATGAGTGTATACTTAATGTAAATGGGTTAATCTTAACCAATATTAATCACAGATTTGACTACAAGAGAATATTAGTTAACTTAAGTATATCTATCAGCTCTTAAATTAATTAAAAGTGATTACAGAATCCTATAAGTTAAAATGACTACTGAAAAATCACAGAAATATTTTAGTATCTTTGAGTTTCTGTAATTTTCATTTCAGGGTTGTCAAAATGCTTTATTTGTGGTATATATATCTTACTTTTCCTTAAAAGATATGAGTAAAAGGAAAAAAAAAAAGACTAAAAGAAACCAGGAGAAAAATATACCAGGACAGTTCATAGGACAAAAGGAATGGCCATAAACAATGCAGCACAAATTGGCAATGCATTACAAAAATTAAAAAGTGCATCCTGTTGTAGTAATTTTCAAATGACAGCTATACAAGGAAAATTATTGAACACTATGATAATGATTAAAACAATCTAAAAATTGCTAAAATTATGTCTAAATAACTCTAATTGATAAGGTTATGTCTAAAGAAATCATTGTATCTTCTACTCTGGAATATTTTACCATTATTATTATTATTATTATTATTATTATTATTATTATTATTATTATTATTATTATTATTTTGCGGTACTGGGGATTGAACTCAGGGGCCTTCTACCTTCGAGCTATACCCCCAGCCCCAAATGCCTCACTAGGTAGCTGAGGCTGGCCGCGAACCCGGATCCTCCGGTCTCAGCCTCCCAAATGCTGGGATTACAAGTGTGCACCACCACGCCGGGCATATTTTACCATTATTAAGCAAAATAAAGCACTTTACATATACTCATATGTATTTCTCTAAAAGCTAAATTATTTTTAAAATATCACTTAAACTCTTAGGTTATGATTTTTAAGATAATTATCCAGTAAACTGAAATCTGGGAGCCCAGTTAGGGTAGCATTTATGAAAACATGGGGATTGAAATGAAAATGGAGAATTTGGGGGGCCAGGAAAAGGGGGAGTGCTTCAATGTAACAGCAATGAAAGGGACTAGGTGAGGGGAAGGAGGGTGACAGTCTAAGATGCTAGAACTGGAGGGGACCCTTGAAATCATCTGGTCCAGCTTTCTCACTTCACAGATAGGGGACTCAAAATCCTGAGGATAAACTCACTTGCCGGAGTTTTCAATACCGCTAAGAGCTGTGGTACATACAGCACAAGACAAAATTAATCATTTTTCATTATAATGGTTAATTATTGATGATTAATTAATTCATCACTAAATATTTGGGAAATATAAAGTTTAGAAACATGCTGGGACATTGAGCCTTTTTCTTTAATCACATGGCAAACTCTATGATAGGGCCAGGGAGATTCTAGGAGGAATAAGATGTCTCCTACTATTTGAAGGCAGGAATAAGAGAGGTCAGGCATTAACAAAAATATACCAAAAAGTGCTTTAAATAAAGTACTTTGTTTTGTTTTGCAATCGTAAAATATTAAAAGTATGGGTACAAGAATATGTCACTAAATATAAGAGTTAGTAAACTTCTATATCTAATGTCTACTTAGAAGCAGATTTAGAAAATAAGCGGTGCTATTACATGTAATATGTCATTATATGTAACTGGCACACTTCCTATCCCTGCAGTTAGGTTCTATAGTTTGCCTTATCATTGAATGTTTTGGATAAAATGTGGATGCCAGCCTTTTACCCCACAACAAACTCCAGCATAGACTTGAAGTTGATTTTGTTCCTAGAATCCCTCTCTCACCTCCCTTGCCTGCTATTAATATACGTATTCTAATAATAGATGTAGTTCTGATGTCATAGTTGTCGATGTGTCCCTTCTTTATTAGATTATAAACTCCTAAACCACAAGGTTATATATATTTCTAAATATATACTTCTAAATATATACTTCTAAATTCATATACACTTCTAAATATATACTTCTAAATTTCTCACAGCATATTTCAATGATTGGTATCGATTCGGTAAAACTTTTTGTTTAATTTTTTTTTTACCTTGTTAGGCAAGCCTAAGAAGTACTGAACAAATATGTGTGTGGCAGGTAGGGAGGAGGGATTCAGAGAAGGGTAGAGACAATATATTTTGCTGCCACCCCCCAGTAAAATTATGAGTCCAGGAAGAATTCCACGCTTTGTTCTTTGTTTGTGTCCTCCAGAATATGATCATGTTAATTCCTGCAGGTCACTAGGTATTATATATTCTGATAGTTATAAAGTATTTTTTTTTACCTTTCCCACATATTTTACATTAAGGGATATTCTCTTACTTGGCATGATATAGGTAAATTAGATTATTGCTTAATTCTTTGCTAAATTTCGCCAAAGCTGCTAAAGTAAGTTGTTTCAAGTCTTCCCCTAAGAGAACTATAGAATTCAAACTACAAAAACCGAATCATATCTTTACAATACTCTATAAAGTATAATGTATTCAACTGCAAATATCCACAGAATTATTCTATTTTTTAAAAACCTTGATTTTCTAATAGTTAATTTTATTGTAGTATAGTCTTCTCTTTCAGAATGATGAAATCCATGAGAGGAAATTTTGAGCTCAAAATTAAATGAAAGGCATCATAACCAAAAGTGTCCACTAGATGGCGATAGTAGAAACCCAACTATTTTTTAATACTAACTTAAGTGCTTTCACTTAAAATGAGAAATTAAAACACTGTATTATTGTAAAATATATAAGTGAAAAATTTCTAAAAGTGTTAAAAAGTTAGAAACAAAGCTACTTTGTACAACACTTGGCCCTTAAAAATCAGGAAATAATTGCCAAGAGGTATATTTTCCTTCTCTCAGAAATAGCATACCTATTCATTCAATTTTTGCTGCCTATGGCATTAATCTCTTTTTAAATCGATATATAATATATATAATATTTGTAAATATTTATAAGATATAGTACAATAATTTGACACATGTATACGATGTCTATTGATCAAATCAGTGTTAAGCAGTATTTCCATCTCCTCAAGCATTTATCATTTCTGTGTATTTGGAAACTAGATTTTTTCACTTATTCTGAAACATATAATAAATTACTACAGATTATAGTTACCCCACTATGTATAGAATGCTAGAGTTCCTCCTATCTAAATATATGTTGGTACCCATTAACTAATGTCTCTCTGTATCACCCCCTATCTTTCTTTTCTAACCTCTAGTAACCACTATCCTACTCTCTTCTTTGATGAGCTCAACTGTTTAAACTTACATGAATGAGTGAGAACATGTAATATCTGCCTTTCTGCACCTGGCTTACTTCACTGAACACACTGTCTTCCAGTTCCAACCATGTCACAAATGACAAGACTTCTTTCTTCTTTTGTGGCTGAATAATATTCCACTGAGTACACAGACTGCATTTTCCTCCTTACTCGTGGATGGATACCTGGGTTGTTTCCCATCTTAGCTATTATTCATAATGCTGCAATAAGCATGGGAGTTTAGGCCTCTCTTGAATATAATTTCATTTCCTTTCAATAGATACCCAGATGTGGGATAGCTGGATCATATGGGATTTCTATCTTTATTTTTTTAAGTTACCTCCACGCTATTTTCCATACCAGCTATACTAATTTACATTCCCACAAATAGTGTATGAGACTTCCCTTCTCTCTGTATCTTCACCAGCATTAGTTATTGTTTGTCTTTTTGATAACAGACATCATAACTAGAGTGAGGTGCTATCTATCACGGCTTTGATTTGCATTAGAGATATGGAACATTTTTTTTTTCACATACTTGTTGGCTTGTGGCATAATCCTTGAACACTCCTGCACCCCCAGCTCCACAGGTAACTGAAGACTGTCTGATGACACTTTGTGACTCATCTTGCATCAAATCAGCCCTCTCAAATTCCCTAGTCTTCACATCATTATCTGTCCCTAGAGTGCTGAGATGCCTCCTAACTGCTGTCACTCCCTCCAGCCTTGTTCCCTTTCAATCCATTACTCAAGCAGGCAAGAGCATACTTTTGACACTTTAGATCACTCACCTGGTTAAATTCCTTGGGTGGCTTGCTATCACCTTCAAAATAATGTCCAAAATCCTAGAGATGATTAGGTACACCTGCATGGACTCACTTGCTGAATTCTCCAATTTCATCTCCTGTCAGTTCTCTATCCTCAAACTCTCCACTGAAATACTTTGCTTCCTTTGGTGAATCTTCCAAAGGTTGCCCTTTCTCTACTGGTGTTTTGTTTTGCTTCACTATATCCTCCACAGTGAGTACTGTGCTTCACTGTGGTTCACTACAAAAGTCCTCATTTTCCACTAATCTGATCACCACACCATGCTTTGCTACACCAAAAATGTGGGGTACTGGTGTGTTTTGTTTTGCTTCACTATATCCTCCACATTTCCTCCAACAGTGAGTATTTCTGCCAAGAATAAGTGCCAAAATCTCCATGTATTTATATTTGACCGAATCCTATCAACATAGCCAACATTCCTTGTAATATATGAAATGAGATTGAAATGGCCCCCCAATTTCAGGCCACCTCGGCTTTACCAACCACATCTAATATCCAAATTCAACTCATGTTCACAAATTCAGTGTATGAAATTCACTAAATGTGAAAGTATACCTCCATTTCAATCCTTAACAATTCCTTCCTTCGCTAGCCCCAAATAATTAGTTGAAAGAATGAGGGGAAACTATAGCAGTGCTTTACAAGTAAAATAAAATTTTGGCTGATGGGTTAAATAAGATAAGAAAGTAACATATTTTTCTAACACATTGCCTTAGGAAATTTTCCAAGGTCAACATTCAATTTTTGGACTTTTTCCAAAACTTAGTCTTTATTACCTGAAGCCAAGAGCATGATGTTATCACTTTCAAAATCATAATAACCTATGAAAGAAGAAAATAGGACTGCAATCTCTACCACGAGTATATTCTTAAAACCAAGAATACACAGAAAATGTACTGGGGTCAGCTTCCTTTCAAGTAGATCCTCAGAGGCTACCCACTTTTTATATATTTAATTGGAATACTTTTATATTAGTACTTTTTCAAGCAAAGCATAATCTGATTATCAAAATTATTTTGTAACAGAATTTTACCTGTAGTATCTATAAAAATTTTTTAAAGAAATGTGATGATTTCAGTAGGACATTTATATTTTGGACAAATATACAAAAAAAATACAAAGAATAAACCAATGAACATAATTATACACACAACTCAAGAGTAACATACATTGTTTTGTTTCCAGAGGGGGTTTTTTTTCCTACAAAAAAAGTAGAGATTGCAAAGGAAATAAAAATTCTCTATGCTCTCTGTAAGTATGGGAACTTTATAAATATTAGAGATGGCCTTTCTAAGAGGAGAAGAGAGACTATTTTATAAAGCATATTAGGAAAATTTGTTCTCTATGTATACATAAAATGAAAATGGATCCTAATTCAAACTCCATAGAAAATAAACTCCAGATTTATTAAAGACCTAAATGGGAAGGGGATCTACTAGAAAAATATAATTTAAATTTTTTAATACCATGAATTGAACCCAGGGACATTCTACCTCTGAGATACACCCTGATCCCTTTTCATTTTTTTTTTTTTTTTTTTACTTTGAAACAAGGTCTCACTAAGATGCTGAGGCTGGCCTCAAACCTGCAATCCTTCTGTCTCAGCCTCCCTTCTGTCTCAGCCTCCCTAGTACTGGGATTACAAGCATGTGCTACTGAACCTGGATAAGAAAAGAAAGTCTTTATGACCTTAGAGAAGAAAAATATTTTGCACATAAGAAAAAAATTAATAACAAAAGTAGAAAAATGTTAGTTTTGAAATCATAATTTATATATCATAGTCAGTTATGCTTTACCAACAAAACTATCCAAAGTGTTTCACATAAGTGACAATGTATATGAACTATTTAGTATTCATGAATGATATTCATTAATTTTTCATGTTTTCCTGATTCTAAGCATGTGATAGGATTATACTTTCCTGGTTTCTGAAACTTCTGGTGGTGGCCATGTGATTTTCTTTGGCCAAGGAAATGTGAGCAGAAGTGATCTATGTCACTCTGGATAGGAATCTTTGAGAGCCAGTGCAAGATCTCCCAGGATCCTACTATCTCTTTGCTGTGGGGGCCGCCATACTTCAGAAAATGGACAGTTTTGAGTGAAGATGAGACCAGAACTTACCACTGATCCAGATACACATAGAGTGTAGGAAAAACAAACAAACAACAACAATAACAACAAAACAGTGTGGTTCAAGCTACTGAGATTTTATGGCTTATGGCAACCTGTCACTTTGGATAGCAAAATGATAATATCAGGGTCTAGTATCATGCTGGACCCTGATAACAAGTGACAGAAACCCAATTCAAACCCAACTCAAAATTGCTTAAGGTAGAGCTTGAGTTCAAATTCAGACCCCAGGTTCCAAAACCAGTGGCATGAAGAAAACACTCAACCTGCAGAAACAAAACTTGATAAAACCCCCATAGCCGAAGAAAAGAGGAAATAAATGGCAAGGATGGAGAAAAAGAATCTGTCCCAGTTTTAAAGAGTTTTTAATGCACAATTCCTGATATGTGTCAACTTGTAGTACCATAGCACCTGCCATGACATATATATTACCTCATTGCTAGCTACATCTTTTCAACCGAGTTATGTTATATATAGAAAGCAAATAGCTATCTCCTTTTAATTCAAAAGAAGTCATAGAGAACAGTCCATGGTCCTCAACTCTCAGACCTGCCACTCCAGGTGCTAACATGGTAGGGAACTGGCCTAGAGGCCAATGACCAGACTCAGGAGCAGCACCCACATCCCTCACCCCAATCAAATGCATGCACATTGTATCCTGATTCCTTCTTTCCTTCCATGACAAAAGATTCCACACCATAAGAAAACAAACAATAGCAGTGAGGGAGGAAAAAACAAAAGGCATTCACATTTGAAACAGAATACACAAATCTGAGCTGATGGCAGAGTTGTTCTTCTACTCTGGGGGCGGGGGGAATGGGTGGTTCCTTGGGAAGGAAGTGTAGCTCACCAAAATGTTGATTCATAAGCCATAATATACAAGCACCTTAGAAAAGGGATTAAAAGAAAGGTGGTCATCATGGGGATTATGTAAGTCTAAAAAGAATTTCCATTGAAGAAACTGTCCTTGAATCAGATTTTGTTTCCACTGTGAAAAATAAGTATATTTATCTCCACATCAATTGACAAAGCCTTTTGGAAAACAAATAAAAAATAAATTTTCAAATCACACACACACACAAGTCAGAAGATCAATTTATTTCTTCTATTCAGTTACACCTTTGGGTTTTTAATATATTTCTCCTTGGATGAATAAGTCTTCAAGTGCCTGATAAATTCTGAGTTTCTAAGCAACATCTAAAAAAGATAGTCACCCATGTCCATCACAATAATTACAAAATAAATTCACACCTCTTAATGAGGGAGGTTTGAGTGTCATATACAATAATGCAGATATCAGATATCAAGTACACTTGGGCATTAGATGTGTCTAAAATGTGCTTACATGTTATCATAACCATGCCTTGTATAATCGTATTTTCTTTCTGTCTATGATAATCTCCATCATGTGCTAGGAGCATTTGTTTTTAGTTTGTCCCTCACATCTGAGTAGCTCTTGATAGTATATATAGCACTTATACATAGGATACCTCACTTAATTCATGGCAACTTTTTAAATATTGTTCTCATCATTACATCACAGATGTGGAAAGAGAGGAGCATGCCCAAGATCACAGACCATGGGGCACAAATTAGAAGGTAGCCATGGCTTTGAACATCTTTGAACTTCACAATTGCCTACATACTATTGTTTTTCCTCAATACATTGCAGGTTCCGTGAGAACACTATTTTCTCACTATTTATCTCCATTTCCTAGCAGAGATTAGGAATTTAATAAATCTCTGTATAATGAATGCACACAAAAATACAGATGCCAGATCCTATTAGCAATGATAAAGCTTCAATTCAGTGACTACCTGCTGGGTAGCACACCTGGTAATTGGTGTTTTTGCATGCATTCTTTATCAACCGGCAATACAAAAGAATTGTAGTGCAGTTCCTTGACAGAAAAAGCCAATGGGAAACTTATATCACTCTTTTAAACCTAAGCTTAGGGCAGGGGTTCTCAAAATGTGATTTCCGGACAAGCAGTATCAGCATGCTTGGAAGCTAGAAGTACCAATCTTTGGCTATCACTTTTATATCTACCATATCAAAAGCTCTTAGAATGGGACTTAGCAATTTGTTTTAGTAAGTCCTCCAGATGATTTTTGATTCACAGCACACTTTTGAAAATTAGTAGTTTAGTAAAACAAAATGCATGGAAGATGCTCTAAAGGATGTGAGGTCATGCCATTCCTCTAAATGGGCTAAAACACAGGTCACGTTACTTTAGTCCTCTTCAGCATTGCTTTGACATGTGTTTCGGCATCAAGCAACTGACCTGTATCAAGAATGATTAATATAAAACAAGTCGAGCAAGTTGGCGCACCCCTGTAATCCCAGTACTTGAGAGGCTGAGACAGGAGGTTTGCAGATTCCCCACCAACCTCAAAGGCCTTCCAAAACTTAGTGAGCACCAGTTTCAAAATAAAAATAAAACACAGGTAGTGTATCTCAGAGGTAAAATACCCCCACGTTCCATCTCCAGTACCACACACAAAAAAAGATTAATATGAAGTGACTTTATCAATACCTACTGTTCATTTCTCAGTGGATTCACTATCATAACACCATATTGCTTCAATCTGCTAAGGTATTTGGAGGAGAGGGGATGGCCTCTATTTCCAAGAAGCTTATACTTGGATAGTGTACAAAAAATATAGCAAGACGAACACCATAATGATAAAGAGGGAAAGTGGTTACAGGTCCTTTATATCTCAGAGGAGAGGTGGTTCTCAGCTAGCAGAGGCAATCAGTCAAGACATTACCACTTCTAGAGAAGAGGAAAGATGGGCTAGAAGCCAGTGGGCTTTGGAACAGAATACAAAGACCAGCAAGCTTAATGGCTAAAGTTGCTAAATACAAAATATAAGTAACTGCATTTTATCCCCAAACCCTTTATACAGGCTTTGTGAATTTTTCCTCCATCAAACAATGAGCAAAAGGGGCAGGAGGAACACAGTAAATTAAATGTCTATTTTTAATCTTAAAAAAAATTGTTCTTAGGAACAAAAACTGGAAACAATCTTCATGGAATGTATGATTGGAAATGATCAGTGGGAAATAACCATGAACAATGGAAGGCAATCAAGTATTGCTGTGATACAACTACCAGGAAACGCAGAGTCAGTGCTAATGAGACAGTAACTTCCTAGGCAGCAAAGAAGTCCTGCAACAATAGCAGAAGTTTGTGGGCAATTGAGCATCTTTCACTAACTCAGGCAAAATGCCCAAGCATTGGATGGGAGAAAATAACCTCATTTCCCTTATCAAAATATATACATTAGGACTAAAAGGGAAAATCAAATCAATTACCAGAGATGTCATGCCTATTTGTTGTATTAGAATCCAGTAAATATACATCACAAAGAATGAGATATTTGGATTATTTTTGGTTCACAAATACTAACAGTGGCTTCCTTCTGACTACAGTGCTGTGACAGAAATGATTTGCTGAAGGCAAGTCTCCACCTACTGCTGTGTCATCTTGCCTGGGAATTCAGTGTCTGCTCAGGACCTTCAACATTGTCTTCTCTACCATCATGGCTGTCCTCCTTTCTCTATTTTTAATGGAATTAACGTTTCCTTTGTCTTCCACATTTGGAACTTCAGAACCACCCTTGTCCATCTCTCACATACTCCATAACTATTCAATTAAGCCTTCTGTTTAATAGCCTTAGCTACTGCCTCCACTCCCACTTCCACTTAACCATCATCTTATGTGAGGACATTATCATTTCTCCTCTAGCAATAACCATTAGCTAGTGACATCCAGACCCCAATCACTCAACACCACTGTAAGATGTATCTTCCCAAAGCAGCAATTTGATGAGACTATCTTGCATAATTATCAGTGTTCTTACTTGTGTACGAAAGTAAGAACCCACTTCCTGCCTGACACTGAAACTGCTTCCTGTCTAGGACTGGTCAATTATCCCATCATCTTCAGCCAGCCCTCCACAAGCACAAGGAGCCACGTGTGCCAAGCTGCTCCTCCAAGAGAGCACCTACTTGAGCCTCTCATGCACGTCTTTGCATCACACCAGCTTCAGCTTGAAACACCTCAGTCACCTCCCAAATTTCCTAATGCCCTGTCCAAATCTCCTCAAAGTTCAAGGTCCAAGTGCAACTTCATTCATTTATGCATTCACTTGTTTATTCAACAACTTTTTTCTGGAGCATCTACTAGGCAAGACGTGGCCTGAGAGACACTGAGGCAGAGCAGGGCTGCATGACTAAATGGGCAACTTCTTCCCTTCACAAACTTGCAATGGAATTGGGGTCTAAGAGATATTTTACAAAGAAAAATTTCCGAAGACCTACAAAAAGTACAAATAAGAATTTTCAGGCTAGAATAGGGGGCATATATTGTTAGGATCAAACACATAAACAAAACATTTTCTTCATTTTGCATTCTTTATATGTGATATTTGCTAAATGGGAAAATGGGGTGTTCTGCTCCCTGGCTTGATGAAAATATTTAATATAAACCCCACCTAGACTATGTTCTTCTAAACCACTATACCTACAGACTGTTTATGCCCCCCCCAAAAAATTATATGTTAACACTTAATACCCAATATAATAGTATGTAGAGGTAGAGTTTTTGAGTGGTAATTAAATCATGAGGGTGTTCTCATTAGTGGGATTAGTACCCCTGAAAAGGAGACTCCACGGAGCTCTCTTGCCCCTCTGCCATGTGAGCACTCAGTGAGAAGACGGCCATCATGAAGAAGTAGTCCCTCCCCAGACATGAAATCTGCTGGCACCTTGCCTTGGACTCCCAGCCTCCAGAACCATAAGAATAAACTTCTGCTGCTGCTAACCCACCCAGATTACAGCATTTGTTTTATAAAATCCCATATGGGCAAGACACTAGCTTTTGGTGATTCTTATCATACTATCTCCCTGAACTTTGCCTGCCCTATACCTAATTCCTTCTGTCCACAGCTAACAGTGCTAGATGATAAATTGGGCCAGCCCGACAAGTCAGTAGCCAGTAATTGTCTTAAACATCTCTTACTAACATTTGCATTTTAATAGGGATCTTAATGCCTTTCCCTAAAGTAGGAGTTATCAATCTGTGGTGATTTTGCCCCCCAGGGAATAAGTGGCAATAACCCAGAGACGTTTTAGATTGTCACTACTAGGGAAGGGCTAGTCCTGGCATCTAGCAGGTAAAAGCCAACAATGCTGCTAAATATCCTACAATGTACTGAGCAGCCCTCACAACAAAGAATTATGTGTCCAAAATGTCAATGGGGCTGAGATGCTGCATCCCTGCCCTGATGCTCTGAACACCATGGGCATTTAAGCTCTGAAGGAAACCAAATATATATATAAATATAAAATAATATATATATATATAAATATATATAAATATAAAATAAGGAACTTGGGATAAAAGCAAAGGGAAGCCATTAATACTTCTCAACTCACAGACTGAAGCAGAACTGGAAGTTACCTACAGCCAGCCTCTCATGTCCTAGACATTTAGGTACTTATGGAATAAAAGACAATTAATTCAATTTTGAACAATTAATATCATCAGGAAGGTTTTATACAGTTTTTACTTACTGATTCTATCCTTGTCTCCTGATCATACACAGAATATATGTTCCATACATTTCATATGTTTGAAGACATGTATGATGTTCCCCTTAAGTCTTCTTCTTACATTTAATATTGCAAGTATGTCAATATTTTATCATTCTCCTAGCCACTGATAAGGACAACCACATTTAGATTATTTCAAAGTAAACGCTAAACTATATGCTGATCCTTATGAAGTTTCATGCTGTTGAAAAGTTCGAGATCCTATTTTTTAAATGTATTTCAATGCTTTTCATCATTTAAGTTTTTGGTAAAAATACTGGACAAGACATGGCTTGGCAGCAGAAAGTCACCTGGGACTATCCTCAGTCTCACACCAGTCACTGAACCATCCTCAGCGGAGGCAGACTCAGTAAACTCCAGTAACTTCATTCTCACTTGGTCCACAGTAACACCCCCCCCCCCCCCCCCCCCCCCCCCCCCCCCCCCCCCCCCCCCCCCCCCCCCCGTCTTCTACACATCTGCCTTATGCTAATGAATGACTTCCCTGATTGGGGAAAAACATCTCAAATAAGCTGTGTCTCCTACAGGAATCTTATCTACAATCCCAATTATCCTATCAGGAAGATAGAGAGAATGGGGAACAATTTGTTTTCAATCAACTCATACTGGCTTACACTCACTGTTCTTTATCATTCAACATGTGATCACAAACTCTATAATCTTACCATAGATAAACTAATTTTGTCTTCGGATGATTCCAACACATACCTCGTTTGCTATCTTGAAAATCAAAACTCTTCCTACCTCTCGTGTTCTGGCACTTCTATGTATCAGCTTAGCAGGTATAGCAGAGCGATCAAGAGCAGGGATAATAGTATCAAAGTATCGGGTCTGAGTCCTAGTTTCTTCTTCCATTTGTTTGATTTGTGACCTTTAATAAGTTATTTAACTTATCTGTGCCTCAATGCCTTTATCCCTAAATTAGGACTGATAAAATTATGCAGGGTTACTGAGGGAATTAAAACGCTAGTTTCCTAGTGCTTAGAAAGCGATAGGCATATAGTCACTGTAGTGAGGTGTTGACTCGTTAATTAAAGAGGATAAACTATGGTCCTGTGACTTCAGTTCAGGTTTTTTAAACTTACAAGGATACAACAGTTCGGAATTAGAAGACGTTAAACTCATTAAAAGCATCCTACAATATTTTCCCCCTTTCCTGGTTTTCAGCATCTTATTACCCAGAATACTCTATTTTCTGGTGTTTAAAGACAATTTTCTTTAATAGAAAATAGAGAATCAAAATAAAGGTTGAATTCTTCTAATCTCATGCATCTTCTGTTAAAATTTCACCATCTGTTTCCACATTGAGCTTTTTTCCGTCATGTTATTCTAGACCCTACATTTCCAATCTTCCAAAATATATGAAGAAAGAGAAAAAAAAAATACCTTTGTCTGAGTGTTAAAGAACAGCTATGTCCATACATAGCAAATGCACCACTTTTCTTGTCAAAGTGTTTTTATGTATTTAAACAACTAATTTTAACCTATTAATCTACTGTGGTCATCAGCAGCAGAGGACAAGTTGTACCCTCATTCAGTAAACTCATAGCAGCTTCTACTGTCATGTTTTCTATTTCTAAACACATGATGTTTGATGATAGGCAATATTTAATCATGCATCCTAGATTTTACTCTTAACCAATTAATCTTGTCTTGTTGAATAGGTAACACAGTCTATTGGCAAAAAAAAAGCAGAGAGGCAGCAGAAGCCAGCTCCCCCTATTCCACAGACTGCTTTGCATTCCAAACATGTCGTTGGGCCAGGCTGTAAATCTCCCAGAACTGATGCAGGCAGTATTTGTATTTTGAACATAAAACTGGCCAAAGTCATTGAATGTATGTTCTTTTGATCCATTGTTTTTGATGTGAATGTGTTTGCCTTCTGTAATTAAGGAACTATCGGAACTTCAAAGAACAGGATTGAGAAGACAAAATTGATATTGACTCCAGAAGCCAACAAAATTTAAAAATAATAGTTTCACAAAAGAGAACTAGAACAAGGTGAATTTCCATCTCTAGAGCATTTGGTGGTAAAACTTCTCTTCCTGTGATCTCTGCTGAGGAAGGGCAGTGTGGTTAAGTGGACACATTTCTGAGTGGCAGACTGCTTGGAATATACCCATCTATCCCAAAGTCTTGTGAAATACTCCTCCTCCCATCCCACTGGGGAAGCTGTACAGTCTTCATTTGGACTGCTTGATGATACAAACACGGATTCCTGTAAGTCGAATTTTTTTCTGTGTGGGGTACTGGGGATGGATCTCAGAGTCTTATACATGCTATGTGAGTGTTCTGCCACTTAACTACATCCCAACCCCACAAATACAAACTCTTTCATTCGATAGCTATGTTTTTTTAGCACTTAATGCCTGGACCATTTCCTGGGTACAGTGGTACAGGATATTTATGGAGATGCCAGGGACCATAGAAAGGATATGAGTAATCTTCAGCAGAAAATAAAGAATCAGGATGGGCAACAGTAGAGAGCAGGAGAGTTTTTTCATATATATATGTATATATGTATATGTTTTGTTTTTTCCCCAGAAGAGTGTATGAGTGCAAACTCTACAACTTGAAATATCAATCAGGGTATGATAACCTACAAACCTCTCTCTCCCAAGAAGGTGAAACTATCAATAAGCCCAAATAGCAAAGATGTAAAATAGACATATCAGAAGATATGATATAGAGCCGGGTGTGGTGGCGCACACTTGTAATCCCAGCATTTGGGAGACTGAGACTGGAGGATCCAGGTTTGCGGCCAGCCTCAGCTGCTTAGTGAGGCACTCCGCAACTTAGTGAGACCCTATTTCAGAATAAAGAATAAAAAAATAGGCCTGGGGACATAGCCTGGAGGTACAATGTCCCTGAGTTCAATCCCCAGTACCAAAAAAAAAAAAAAAAAAAAAAAAAAGAAGAAGATATGATATGAATACAAGCATAAAATTCAGAATTACCATCAAATGGAGAGCCATAGTAGTGTGTCAGCTTTCCAAAGGAAACTATAAAATGAAAAGGGTAGAGGACCTAGGATTGAGCCCTGAGAAAATTCAACACATAAAGGGCAGGTGGGGGTGGAGGAGTGCCCAAGGAGACAGAAGAAATGGCCTGAGATGGGTGCAGAAAACCTAGGAGAGAGTGGTGTCCCAGAAGTGCAGGAAGATGGCACCTGCTCTGACTCTAGCAAGGTGTGTCCCCACTGTAAGTCACGATCAGGCTTAATTCCTCAATTCACCAGTGTTGAGAGGTGGGGCTGAGTGGGAGGTGGTTGGGTCATAGAGGCTGAGCCTTGTGGGTAGATTATTCTGTGTCGTGGCAGTGAGTGAGATCATGAGGGCGGGATGTTATAGAGCAAAGTTAGCCTCATGTTTTGTTTTTTGTCTAGTGTACAGCACCTGCACGCCCCTCCACTCCTATGTATCTAATTATTTATTTATTTATTTATTTATTTATTTATTTATTTATTTATTTATTTATTGAGGATTGAACCCATGGGTGTTCTTCCTCCAAGCTATACCCCCATCCCTTTTCATTTTTTTTTAAATTTTGAAACAGTGTCTCACTAAGTTCCTGAGAGTCTTGCTAAGTTGCTGGGATTAGTGTCAAACCTGTGATTCTCCTGTCTCAGCCTCCCAAGTAGTGGGATTACAGGCGTATGCCACCACACTTGGCTGCCCTTCCACTTTTCCCAACATATGATGATGTGCAGCATGTGTTCCTCACCATATGAAGCTATCTATTTGATCTTGGACTTCCCAGCCTCCAGAACCATGATTGAAAATAAACCTCTTTTCTTTATAAATTACACAGTCTTGGGTGTTGAGTCATAGAAACAGAAAATAAACTAAGACAAAACCTCCCTGTGCAAAGTTGAGAGGCCAGGGAAGATGGGAAATAAAATGCCCCTGAGTCTGTTGGCCAATGAAATATTATGCAATAATGAAAATATTCTGTGATGGTTTTGCTCAAAATGGTAGCCACACTTTACTACTAAACTCTTGAAATGTGGCTGGCTAGTGAGAATAAGGATGGAAAACTACATTTAATTTCATTTGCCACATGTGAATGCAGCTGTCATATTGAAAAACACAGAGTTTAAGGAGATGGTGGTTAAATAACACAGTTAGAGCATTAGTCTCAGTTATATCCCAAATTCATATCATTTCCTCCACTTATTCTTTGCATACTTTGGGGAAGCTATCTCTATAAAACTAACATTCTTCTCGTGCAACACAGGCATGATAAAAACAACAGTATGCAAGCAACAGTATTAAATAAGATAACTTACAGAAGTGACATCTTAATAACTTACAAATGAGAAAAATAATGGACCTCCAAGGAAAAATCTAGAATGCCTATACAGAAGAGGTAAAAACATAGATATAAAAAATTATCCAAAAGAAACTTTCCGACTTTAATGACTATACTTAGCCAGTCTAAAAAAGCAATCTGTCACCCAGAAGGGAGACTGACAACCACAGAAGCATGGAAGATAGTCGAGAAAGAAACATTGGTGGTGCTCATCCAGGAACCACCTTGGAAAGCCCTTACTAACCATTTTAAATATTTATTAGTCACAAAAGCTAAGCCTTAGCTTTATGACACTAATGCATTGGGTCATCTTTGCCTGACGCCATTGCAAGATCAGCACATTTAGTTCCTGCTGTTCCAATCAATGTCCTTAAGGAATTTTTCAAGTTCCATATAGCTCGATTCATATAGAGAAAAAAAATCCTGTAAAACACACAGGTTACCTTTTTTTCAGTACCAGCAATGAAGATGCCTTACAGAAATAAATATTTTGAATAATGTTTTTCTTCTCATCAAGTTTGTCCCCAACACAAGAGCCTTCAGGCCATGTCCACCAGCACTGTTGGTTCATAAGACAGCTGTAAATATTCTTTCAAACTTAGCTTTCTGCTGTCCTCTGCCGGGTATGCATTTTGGTTGAGTGAGCTATTTTTTCAAAGATTGGTCACTCATGCATGATATCAAGAGCTGATCTCTGGACTTCTATACTTATAATTGCAAGGACACAGTAGCTTCCTCTAAAATGACATTCTTTGAGAGTTGTCATCTACCAATAGCATTTTCCCTAATTGTAAGGGTTTCCTGCCAGAGAGTATGCCTTTTTAATAAATTCTGTAATAATGCAGAATTTATGTGAAAATAGACGATCACATGGAAGTACGGATAATCTCTCCTAGAAAGGCAGATGGAAACACCACTTTCAGTCATGAGTAGGGTCTATCAGAGAAGAGTAAATTACATAGAAACAAAGAGAATGGCCTCTCTCAGACAAAAAAGTTCCTGGTCTATAAATCAAGTCGTTTGTATGTGGACTTTACAAAGAAATGGGCTGACCTTTCCTCTTCCTTTAGAATATATAAACCATTGGTTTTCTTGGACCTTACACGGAGCAAGATGAAAAATTCAGGGAGGCGGGAGGAACCTATGTTATTTCCAGCTAATAAGGTACATGAAGCTTCAAGGATTAAGTGGATTTAAAAAGATGCAACTGTATAAGCTAATGGGTTGAGTGGGTCAGAATATCATCTTTTTCTTACACTAAATGTAAAACAATTTGCTCAGTGGCTAGCACAGAAGAACTCAGGAAGGGGTGGGGGAGAAGGCAAAGGGGAGAAGAGGAAAAAGAAAAGAGAGATGTGTGAAGCCCCGCAGCAACCTCAGAAGAGGCCAAGGAAGCCATGGTGAGGTGACAGAGAACTGCAGGGCATTGGAGAAAATCTCACCAGGATCTTGGAATTTCAAATTTCTAGTTCTTTATGTTAAACATTTCCACTTATAATAGCATTCTATTTTTAAAAGCCTAGGAAGCAGGAGAGAATAAGGTTATTATAGTTACTCCTATTTTACAGATGAGAACACAGAGGCAAAATATAGAAAGACAGTAATCTAAGATACTGCTTATAAACTATACAGATTACAAACTGTAATTCTCTTTGAAGAGCAACTTGGCAATGTATGTGAAATGCCTTAAACTGTATGCATCTTTTCATACAGCAAATCTATCAGTAAGAATTTACTCCAGAAAGTAATAAGATCCATATATGGATCTACCACCATATCAAACCTTACAATTGCAAGGACACAAAACATACTGTTACATATTTATACAATGGAATGCTATTACACTTAGGTTATCGATGGAATTTGTATGGAAGATATGTTTCTTCTGTGTGTGGTACTGGGGATTATTAGACCCAGGGGTGTTCTATCTCCAAGATATACCACCAGCAGTTTTGTTTTGTTTTAAAACAGGATCTCACCAGGTTGCTGAGAGTCTCACTAACTTGCTGAAGTTGATCTCAAATCTGCAATCCTCCTGTCTCAGCTTCCCAAATACTGGGATTACAGGAATTTGCCACCGTGTTTGGCACATTCATTTATTTCTAAATGAAAATTGGAAATTGCAAAACAATTTGTATACTATAATTCAATCTCATTAAATAACAAGTACATGCATAAAAAGGTTAAGAAGAGTGTATTAAAATTTTAAGAAAAATTATTTCTGATGAAGGAATTATGGAAGACATATTTCTTTTGGTTATTCTATTCTGTTTTAATAAATAATTAGTTAAATTATTTTTAACCATTTAATGCCTATTTGAAATATTTTGAGGTTTTTTTTGTTTTTTTTTTTTTGTGTGGTACTGGGGATTGAACTCAGGGGCATTCTACCTCCGAGCTATACCCCCAGCCCTATTTTTTATTCTTTATTTTGAAACCGAGTCTCATTAAGTTGCAGAGTGCCTCACTAGGTAGCTGAGGCTGGCTGCGAACCCGGATCCTCCGGTCTCAGCCTCCCGAATGCTGGGATTACAAGTGTGAGCCACCACGCCCGGCTTATTTTGAGGTTTTTAAATAGGATATAAATAGAGTTTTCTAATGATGACAAACTATTCAAAAAGGACCATTTGCAAACTTAAAAATAAAATCAGAGCTACTAAATGAGATACAAGCATTTAGTAGATTAGTTAGAACCTACTATGGTTAACCTAGAAAGGATCTTTGGAATATATAAACTTAGAATAGAGCTCCTGAGTACAGGTTCATAAAGTTTATTGTTTTCCATTTTTATTAGAGTATTGCAATCTAGTATTTCTCTTTCAGATAATACAACAATTTAAATAGCCAATATAGTAAATCTTCTTTTAGAATTTCAAATGTTGAATACTTTTTCATTAACCTTTTATAATACTAAATAACCAACTGAAATTGTTCATGATTTACTTTATGGCAATTTCCTACTCTATTCTCAATTGTAATTGTCATCCCAAAGCCTCCTTTTCCCCAGCACAATGTATCTGACTAGCTTTCATGTTCTGCTTACATTCATTATCTGTAATAAGGACTACAAGCAGATAGCCTCAAGACATAGCTGGACACAGAGGACAGAGAGGAGCTAATATTTTCCCTCAAGACTCTTATAAGGCAAATGCATGTGTTGTAAGTTTTCACTGCCTTGAATCAAATATAATATATATGTATCTAAGCTCTGCCAAGACTGAGTTTCAATCCTGAGTCGTTTTCCATATTGCCTGCACACATAAAATATTTGCTGAGCTCATCACAGACTTATGTAGACCTGTTTAGCAAGTTGTACAGCTGAATTCAGTTAGTGTGACATAAAGTTGTTTTGATATTAATGAAATATTGATGCATTCAATAAAACCCTGCTAGAACCAAGACATCCCCTGCCTGCATTCATCCAATCTAAAACCCTGTCAATAGTTTTGCTGGTGTGACTATCACAGAGCCAAATAATGATAAAAATATACTATGTCAAAAGCAGGAAATTATCTTAATCAAAATGTCATGTCTGAAAATATCTCTTTTAAAATGGCAATACTGTAAACAGTAATTTCTGCAGAGACAATTAAGCATAATTAAATGCTAGATTTCTCGTCAAGCTTCTTTCATTCTGTACAACTTATTTTCTGGGCTGAACTCAATTTCTCTCTCAAGTACATCTTGTTCTTGTCAGGGCAAAGTGAAGCTACTTTTTTATTTCAATTTAGCAAGGGAATTTAAAAAGGCATATTCAGCCATATTGTGAATCTCAATTACTTTAAGATATTTTTTCTAACCATAAGCAGAATTAACACTGGATTAACATCCAACAAGGAAAAGTATGGAGATGTATATCTAGGTCCCTGAGAAATAGAGTGTGTTGGCATATCTGCATCCAACATAGGGGCATGCTCCTGACTTTTTTTCTATAGAGTGGCCAACACTGGTCAAATTATTTATTATTTATTTATTTATTATTTTTATAGTACTGGGGATTGAACCCAGGGGTGTTCTATTCTAACTCTGAGCCATACCTTCAGTCCCTTTTTTTTTTTCTTTTTTTGAATCAAGGTCTTACTAAGTTACTGAGGGCCTCACTAAGTTGCTGGGGCTGGCCTCTTATCCGTGATCTTCCTGTCTCAGCCTCCCAAGTTACTGGGATTATAGGTATGTACCACAATGCTGGCTTCAGGTTTTATTTCATTCAAGCTTTTTGTATACATTCCTGTGAACAGGAAACAGTAACTTGTGGGAGGAATCTAAGTATGATGCAAAGAGAAAGAAAGTGAAGATCATTTATAGATACAATAAAAGGGAATTACTAGGTAGGGTTTGAAAGTGTCCTCCAAAAGCTCATGTGTTAGAAAGTTAATTTTCAAATTCATATGTTGAGCAGACTATTTGGAGATAGGTGTCTGAGGGATAATTGGGATTAAAGGAGATCGGGATGGGGGGGGCTATGATGACATCAGTGGTTTATAAGAAGTGGAGGAGAGACCTGAGCTAGCACACTTGCTCTGTCTCCAGATGTGACACCTTCTTCCGTGGTATGATGTAGCAAGACGGCCCTCACCAAATAACAGTACTATGTTCTTGAACCTCCTAGCCTCCAGAACCGTGACCAAATAAATGTCTATTCTTTATAAATCCCCTTGTCTTGAGTATTTTGTTATAACAACAGAAAATAGGCTAACACAACAAATGAAATTGCAGCAAGAGCAAGAGTGGGGCAAGAGCAAGAGTGGGACCAAAGTCAGAAAGAAAAACAATAGTGGATAACAATGGCCGAAATGACAGTCCAATAACTGCTCTCTTATTCAATGCTGCGATAGAGGGGTGAGGCAGAGGTAGAAGTGTCTGGTTAATTTGGATGTAGGAATGTGAAAACTGCATTGGACATTCTTCCTCTGTGAAGACAGCAACAGCCCCTTCTTAGAGTTGTGTTCAGAAGATGGTCTGATTCTTACCACCAGAAGTGGAGTGGGTCTGGGATGGACAACTGACGTCACATTGGAATTTCTTAGAGATACCAAGTCTTTGACTGTCAAATATTGGACAGCCAAATCATTCCATTATCTCCCTCTCTTCAAATAATTAAGTTATATAAGCTATTATTTATAAATAGGTATAATGCCCAATTTTAAGTAATTGGTTTATATAAATATATGTTCATTATAAACATAAAAACATGCATGTAAGTTTGCTTATCTTGCACATAAAGCAATTTTTCTCTTTGACAGCCGTAAGGAACTTATTTTTAAAACCACTTAACAACATACAGGGAATTCATATAAGTGTTTGATGTTTCATTTTCCCTTTTTATTGCAAAGATAATCCTTTGCTTTTTGAAAGCAAAGGATTTGCATTTTTAGCTGGCTGTCCTTAATGTTGGCCTTTATATATTGATCCAGACTTCCAATCTGAGAAATAAAGTCCTTCACAAACAGGCATCCCAGCCTTTCCATCATTTATCCCCAACCTATCATATATGACATTATTCAAGATGCTAATGGTTGAAAAAAACAAAAAACTCAATTCTAACTAGCTTAAGTAATAAAGAAGATTTATTGGGTTATTTAGCTAGAAAGTTCTCAACTTGGAAAGACTTCCAGTTGCTTGATTGAAGGGTTCAATAACATCACCAAGGACTTGGCTGTTTCTGCTTTGCTAGCTGTACTAAAAGAGGCTCTCTACATTGTTGTAGGAGAAACTGAAATCTAATGCTGCTAACAAATCACAGCATGGGTAAGGAATTGACTCGGAAAACACATACCATTCGAGCATAGAACATGGAAAATAGAGCTTTCAATAAATATTTGTTGAACATGTTAACAAACATATAAATTAGTTTCATTCTGAATCCGTTTTATCAGGTCTCTGTCTTACCACATGGACACATATGACCTAGAAAAAAACCTTATACAAGTTTACTAGACCTTAAAAAACCTTTTAAGGTTACTTTCCAAAAAATAAAAAGTGTTCATGTATATTATTTTGTAAGGATTCACATTGAATACGGTATAGGGCACTATCCAATAAGGCTCATGATATTTGATATAATTATCAAATACAGTAGCAGAATCCTGTAAAATTGTTACAGGGTCTGTAACTGAAACCTCCACCTGTCCTAGATGCCTCATTCCAAATGGCAGGCTTGCCAAAGCTCCCGTCTTGCTTCTGCCCTTCTTCCATTTGGGCCTCTGTTAGTGGTCCTCTTCTCAGCATTTTATGACATTTTAAACAAACAAAAAAAAAGTGTGGTTTTTGTATCCCTTGCTTTTTGGGCAATTTGAAACAAACTCAGATCCAAATCAGTAGCTTATAGACTAAAGGAAGAAAATGCAATGATCTCAGTAGTTTTCAACAATCTGGCTGCTGACTACTGTCTAGCCACATCCTACATCATTTGTTTCTCCCTAGAGTCTCTTTTTCCAAGACACACAGCTTTGTTCAAATTTCAATCAGAGTAAGTATATTGCTCCATTAGGGCATTCTTCCACTCTCGTAGGTCATTCCTTTTCCCAAATTCTGTTCCTGCCCTTTCACCAACCTCATCTGTTTGTATTTATGTCCTGCCTTTCCTTCTACCCAAACACAAAAGCCTTCACAGCCCACAAAGAGTTTATGAGATAACATAATTTATAAGCTTTTATAAGAGCTATGCTTTCTCTTTATCTTCTCAATGCAATCAAAATTAAATTGTTATTTATATATTTTTGTTTTATTCAGTGTGTGCCTCTTTGGTACACAATGTGATTCTTCCTTTTTTTCATTCATGCACTATTTTAGGCCCAGTGAGTGCAAATGTGAACAGAACAGAGAAAGGACAGGAAACTTGACCTTGCCTTATTCAGCACCACAGTACCAAGCAGAGTCAGTAGTAGATTGTAGGCACTCTATAAAACTTAAAGAATAGATGTGGGGTTGGATTTATGGATGGAAATAAGTGGTACAAGTTCAAGCCTACATATGCCTGATTCTAACACTCAGTCTCTTAACTACTTTGCTATAATGCTAAGTGCATCACTGCATTACTTACAGTATACAATGCCTCCAAGTTTCACCATACTTTAATACCACATGACACTTAGCCTAGTGTGCAACTCAAGATTTTAAGTCATATTCCATCCTATTGTTGGAAGTTGGATCTAAAACTTCTAGAAGCAGAAGGAAACAAAATCTTAAAACAAAATATAGCAATGAAAAAAAATAATTCTGTATCCTGAGCAGAATCCATTTTTTTTCCAGAATGTGAAGTTGGTTTAGCACTTTAAAACTCCAGTGATATAATTCTTCCTATTAACAGAATAAAGGAGAAAATGATATGATAATCTTAGCACATAAAGAAAGACCTTGAAATAATATTAAACTCAACTTTTAGTTTAAAAAGCTTAGAAAACTATTAAGACAAGGAAACTTTTCTAACTTGATAAAAGGTACCTATCAAAAGTGCTGCTAATATTGCAATGCTCTTTTCTCTTAAAATCAACACACACACACACACACACACACACACACACACACACATACATGCACACACATACACACTCAGTATTACTATTGCTTCTATTTAAAAATCATGTTAAAGATTTTGGAGTCTTTAATATGTTACTAGGAGTAACAACAACACAGAAAAGCTGTAGAAAATAAATACAAATAAGAAAAACTAATCATTTTCATCAGTAATAGCCATCATGAGACCCTAAAAAAGGAAATGAAAGCTGTAAGAAATAAAAAGAAACAGTATAATTTTCATAAACAATATAGCTCGCTACATAGAAAATTCAAGATTATTTCAATATAAGGAAAAATAAATAAGAGAATGTAACATGTTTCTAGATGCACATTTAAACTTCCTGGCATCATAGTTAAACCAAGTTTCTGAGCCCATCTCAGGGAATATGTGGGAAACCCTCTGAATAAGTTGCTTTCATAAAACAGGTTGGAATCTGGAACTCTAATGTATAGTCCGGACTTCCTTGAGCTATATTATCCTCCAACAACAAACTTTGTTATTTTTGAGTTGATTAAAATACAGAACAAAGTAAACTAAGTAGATATAGATTCTATAGCACCTAAGAAGTCCAGAGCAGAGTGAAAACTATCAGTTTATCCTTTATTAGTTCAATGGTGCTTTTGCTTTTCACTGATAGTAGACTCTGTAGATATTAAACAATAAAACTTTTGTGTTAATGAAGGAAACCAACTTTAGAATTACTTGGAACAAACTTTATGATTTTAGTGAATAATCTTGTTATTTAAAATGAACCAGAATGGACAAAATTCCTCCATTTAAGAGCCCAAATTTTTAACCTAAGAGAAAAAAGACGTAATCCATTAAACAAAAAATATCATTTATTTTAGCTGTCTTTTCCTTATTCTTGAATAGGTTGAATAGAGCCACATAAATTGTTTTGTGTGTTGTTTCTAATACGTGACAATATTTGTAACTTCATGGATAACTTAGGACTCACATTACAAACAACAGTCTGGGGCAGGCATGCATACACACACACATACACACACACACACACACACACACACACACACACACAAAAATCACAGTCATGTACCAACTACAGATATTTTAATTCCTTTTATTTTTTTTCTTTTTTTGTTTGTTTTGTTTCTGTACTAGGGATCGAACCCATGGCACTCTACCTCCAAACTATACCTACCAGCCCTTTTTTAATTTTTTTTTTTTTTTTTGAAGCAGGATCTCACTAAGTTGCTGAGGGTCTCATTAAGTTTCTGAGGCTGGCCTTGAACCTGCAATTCTCCTGTCCCAGCCTCCCACATGCGGGGATTATGGGCATGTGCTACCACATGCCCAGTTTGCTTTCACTTGTTGATCTTCTTTGAGGTCTTTGTATGTTTTTCGCTTGTGAAGTTTAGAAACAGTAGACCGGTTTAGCTTGCTTTATGTATAAAGCAAAGATAGAATACTTCATGTTTCCATAGACTATGCTGTTTATATGCATTTGTTCATTTACGAAGTATTCATCTAAACTCATATGATACATGTGCTTTAAATGAGATGCTTAGGAGGAACATTAGAAAGGAGCCAACAAATAGATAAAATGAGAATCCATAACCCAGAAAGTAGCTAAGTGACAATGTAGCTAACCACAAAAAAAAGTGTGTGATAGTTCACAAGTGCAACAGAAATCCACAGAAATGGAAAAACTAAGGAATCTAGAACAGTCAAAAAATATTTAATTCAAGAAGCAAAACATGCATTTTCCCTAATAAGTGGCTGATGGTTGGACAGGGAAATGTGGCAGGTACCGGCCTGTGCCCAGGTCCTTCCTTCAGACACAAGAGCTCGTTCCGCCAGCTGCCAGTGGTGCTGCCTGTTGAGGCTCTCTGCCTAGGCTTCTCCAGAATTGTCCTTCCCCAGCAGGCAGCTGCCTCGCTTCAGGTCACACAGTCTCAAGAGGAAGCCTGTTTCTCCAGATGGGCCTATGTAAAGTTCAAAGGCCAGCCCCTTGCTCCTGCAGGGACATCCCTTGGTACTTTCCAGTCCCAGGGGCCCCAGATGAGCTCCCTGGGCAGTGGGCTGGACCCTCGTGGAAGTGCCTGGCAGCTCCACTGCCCCCACTCCAACCCGCTTCCCTCACTCCCTGCAATGCCCTGTGCACAGGTGCACTCCACAATCAACCATCTGCGAGCAAATCTCCAAGAGTACATTTCCCAAGAAACCTGGTCTAGGGCGTACTAGAAGAAAGGGGACATGGTCCGTGTAGGAAGAATATCCAATAAAAATTTTATATTATGTGCACTGAGGAAATTGGACAAGCTATTCTGGCTGACATGGAAGGCAGGCTGTGGCCAAGGAGATTTGGGAGAACCTTAAATACCACCCTACTTTGGAATTCATCCCATCATTTCGTATTTCAAAGCATCTGCATCCCCAGTGATCCAGGGCTTTGAGTTTGTCCTCCTGAATATATGGAGGTTGATATGTCCTCCATATATGGAAGATAAAATGCTAGTATGAAAAATTTCTTTGATTATTTTCATATTTACATAAAATTTGCATCTTGTCCAGTTATTGGCATGTGTCAAGTAATGTGTGCATACTATATAAAAAGCCTGAACATAGCAGGGTGTGGTGGTGCACACCTGCAATCCCAGTACTTAGGATTGAGACAGGAGGATGCAAGTTCAAAGCCAATCTCAGCAACCTAGCAAGGCCCTCAGTAAATTGGTGATACCCTGTTTGCAAATAAAAAATAAAATAAGGCTGGGGTATAGCTCAAACCTAGAATGCCCTAGGGTTAAATCCCTAGCACCACAAAAAAAAAAAAAGTGGAGAAATGGCATGATAAATATCATTTTTCGTGATGGTCAGTCAATCAGCTCCATGTAAAACAAGCGGGCAGGGGCAGCACTCATAGAGTTGTCCGGGTGCCACGACTAAATGGGCAATGGTGAGAAAAGCAGCGGACTGAAACAAAGAGCATTTCAAAGAACTAATGGAAATCATTTGATAATTTACCGGAATTTTTACTTGAGAGAGAAGAGAGAAAAATAGCTGGACTCTGGGAAGAATTTTTAAAGCACAGCTGATGAAGCAAAGAGGTAAGGAAAGCAGAATGTCTTGGTTTATTTTGGGTTCCCTTTTGTCATTTTTTAGTTTAAGGCATATACGAGATAATTGATATAAAAACATCTTCCAACATTATTCCCTCAAAAATATTTGTGAGATGGGCACGCTAGACAGACAGTTGTTGACATTATTCCTTCAAAAATATTTGTGAGATGGGCACGCTAGACAGACAGTTGTTGACATGTCCACATGAAGGGCAGAGTCCAGCTTGGCCTTAGACACATCCAAATGAGACTCCTATAAAGGAGACATGGTACAAGAAGGCTTCCAGGCACCTTCTTGAGACGCTCTTAGTTTTCATGTCCCTTCGTGCTTATGGTAGTTCATTCCTACAAAGAGCTGGGGCATGGGATGAAATAACACAAAGCTTTGTAAAGGCAAGGTGCATGCATCTTCACCATTATCAGTATTTTTGGCTCTTTAAAAGAGTCTTTTTAAAAAGAGGGGATGTACAGTGAGATGGGTTGGGAGGGTTTTAATCTGCAGATTCTGACGGGTCCATCCCACCTCCCCACCTGCACTGTCTGCCTTCCCCTAACGCTCACTTCCATTCTACCCACTGCTGCTCTCGCATCACCATCACTTCTATTTGGCCTATTTAATTAGAAGTTTCCTTTCAGTCTGCCAAAAATCCCCATTAAGGTTCTAATTGACATGAAATTCATGATTAATATGCAAATATAGCATCCATGTGGCAGTCAGTACGGACTCTAGAAGAATAAATTATCTAAAACAGTGACTTAATGATGCTAAAAGCAATAGTGCAATAATACAGAGAGCTTAGAAAACTGGATGGGTTGTGTAGGAGCAAAAAATAGCCCACTATCCTAGCAGATCATATTTAAAAATAGTCCACTAGCCCAGAACACCACAGAAGGGCAGTAAGATTGTATTCTCCATTCTTTCTGCATAACTAACACTGCGATGATAATGTGGCACCTATAATCTTGATTTTATGTTCTTCTATAATATTTGTGGTTCCATTATATCACATCTGGGGAAGAGTTTATTTAATACTTTTTTTAGTATAAGAGGAATCAGAATGATTAGCTAAACAATTATGTGTCCATTTGAAATAAATAAATACTTCCATATAAAAGTATGAATAGCTACTTTTAGGAACTGGACTACTCTGCACCATGAAGAAACAATCCGAGAACAAGGCTGTCACAGTCCCTGTCCTCCTGGAGGTTCTGTTTAAGAGGAGGAGCCAGATAACGAACAAATAAAAAAATGTCAGAGGTTGATGAATGCTAGAGTGAAAATAAAAAGAATGACGTGACAGAGGTTGACTGGGAGCTGCTGAGACTGAGTGGTTTGTGAGGGCCGATCCCATAAGATATTTAACCACAGGTCTGAGCGGTGAGATGGAGCCAGGCTCATAATAGGGGGAAACTTTGGAGTAGAGAACACAGACACTGAAAAGGCCCTAAGTCTCCCTTCCTTTCCCTCTGCACTTGCTCTTTCTGGTTGCCTGGGAATGGCTGTATGGGTGCTCTCTCACTCTCAGAGGAGGCCGTGTGTAGCTATGTCCCTCTGGGTCTGAGACTCTGGCCTGGTTCCTCATTTGGGGCCATGCCCCAGGATGAAGTTTGCCTTTTATGCTGCTTCATCTCTGCTGTTCTAAGACTATGCCTGGCCTACATCATCTACAAATAAATTCTCACTAAACAGTCAAGGAGCCAAATAAATATTTTCAGAAATAAAGCCAGGAATAGTATATACCAACAGGAAAAGGACTATATCCTATAATGTACCTAAATTATATTTGGACTAAGAATATATTGTTTTATGATTTAACTTATCTATATTTATCCCTATTTCAGAAAGAATTTAAGGGTTTTTTCAAAGAAATATAAATTATGGTCAAACAGCATAAATTAAAAGTGGAGTGAAAAAGATGAAATAAGTTAGAAACAATGTAGGGAAAAGAATGAGGGTACTAATGCTTATTTTCAAGGTCTATAGTCCGGCTATCACTGGGCTGGAGTTTCCTCACAGCTTATGTAAGAGGTAGAGGTGGAATGTTGTTATATTCACATTTAAAAAACATCATGTAGTGAGTATGTCCATCCATCACATCCTTCAAGGGACAAAACTATATGTTTATTGGTTTGGTTCTTATAATGACACCCAACAAAGGCTCCTTCAGTCACTCCACTAAACAACTCACTGAAATTTATCAATGGGTCGATCTTACACTGAATGTGTATCCAGGTCATTGTACAGGCAACTTTATCCTAAATTACAGTTTTCACTAACTTAGAGGTTAATTGACATGAACCTCATGAATTCTTCTCATAATACTATTTCTTTAAAATGAACTATTGGTAAGATCAATGATGCTAATCTGTGTTTGGTATTCCTTACCAATTTGTAGGAATAAAATTTCCAAGTATACACAGACCTCAATGTCATAGCTGAATGTCCTGTGAGGGTTAGTGTTAAAAAAAAGTTATGTGAATGCTAGAACTTCTCATAAAACTATAGAAAGGCCTAGAGCTTCCAAAAAGTAAAATATCTGATATCTGTATAAAAGTATAGTATTATTTGTCACGTCATTCCTATAACTCTAAGAAGAAATATAATAGACAATACCTCAATAAATACTTTGTCAAAATAGAATATTCTGTGCATAATGAACTTAGCTGGTTTTAATGGCCATTTTGTAGAATACTAAGATGTGTATTACATTTTAAATAAAAAGTGACAAGAGAAAAATATGAAGAACAAAACAATATCAAGTTTTCTAGAGAGAATTCATAGGAATAAACTAGCATTGAAGATAGTATCTCAAAAATGCACAGATGCAATAAATCTCATATACTGAGGCAGACACCAATAAGTATGTTGTTCCAGTGAACAGACAAATAAAATGTATTCTCCATGCAATATGACTTATCTCTATGAATTTAAATCAACATGTTCAAACAGTGAAATAATAGCAAGAGTTACATGCTCCCCTACACTCCAGGCTGCACTTCAAACAGAAGATTCTCTTTATTAGGTTAGGAACAACTTTCAACCTAAAACTATCAATATGCTTCATCTAGAACACTACCTATGCCAATGAAATCATTTAGATGGCTTAGTAACTCAATTTAGAAGTTTTATAGTTGTTATAATGACTCTCAATAGAGGCTTTCTCAATCACTCCACCATAAAACTCAATAAAGTAACTTGTCAATGTGCCAACTTCACATCTAGGAACAAAGCAACAATTAACAGAAACTGCTTTACTTAATACCGCTTCCTTTTATGTTATCTGGTTTACATAATTGATTCCATGGCAAATTTCTTGAAAACTAACCTCTGAGTCTGAATTTCAAATATAAAGTCCTTACTTCTAGTATTATAATGATAAAACGTATTGGTAAGTGTGAAAATTGGCCAGGTACATAAACAGAAAACTATGGTAGGCTTGTGTAATATTTTTAAGATATATAATAGTTTGAAGTGTCAAATATATTATTTTCTAAATAAACATGAGTTTATGAGTACAAGAAAAATCTTGTATTTACATTTCTCAGTACTTAATGCATTTGGTATAATATGTACGAAATGATGTACATGAACATTCAAATATCATGTACTAAAGATTTTAGTAACTGTTGAAAAGATAACCAAGTCTGAATGACTTTAGACTTTTTCATCTCATATAATCTTCCTAATATCCCCTGTACATATTTTTTTTTCTTTTTGCAGATTATGGTACCAATGTTCAGAGGGGTTAATCAACTTGCTCAGGGTCAAGCATACAGTAAGTAAGCAATTGCTAAACTTGAGTTGCCTCTGCAGACCACTTGCCTCTCTGTCCTTCTCCTTCATGTCAACCTATCTATCTATAGCTTTATGCTATGGAACTTCCTCCCTATTCAGTGCAAATGCACTGGCGGGAGGGGTACACATTATACCTTGCACATTGCTGTGAATTCATTTATCATCTCCTCTCCTAAAAGCAAATACTACAAAGGAAATAAAATGACAGTAAGCTAATAACATAACTAAGAAAATTGATTATTTGCAGTATAGAAAGGCAAATAATGGGACGTGGGGTATTGTTTTCTAGGTCTTTTTTTTTTTTTTTTTTTTCGGTACTGGGAATTGAACTCAGGGGCATCCTACCTCTGAGCTATACCCCCAGCCCTATTTTTTTATTCTTTATTTTGAAACCGAGTCTCACTAAGTTGCAGAGTGCCTCACTAGGTAGCTGAGGCTGGCCGCGAACCCGGATCCTCCGGTCTCAGCCTCCCGAATGCTGGGATTACAAGCGTGCGCCACCATGCCCGGCTTGTTCTCTAGGTCTTAAAGTAACAAATATGAAGATGCTATTTGCTAACTGGTTTCATCATGGATGCTTTTGTCTTCCACTGAAGGAAAAAAACACATGTCAATGCTTTGGTTACTTCAGTAGACCCTGCTCAGCTCAGGCACCCCTAGAAACTGTAGTAGATAGTATCTACTTTGAGATACAATATGCTATTACATATGCACAAAAGCCTTTGTCAGGAGACACCTGGTGACATACTCTTGCCTATAGAAAGGCCCTCTATCTAGGTAGATTGGAGAGACCCTTAGGAAACAGGGGCACACACTGGACCAGTCACATCAACCCACGCTACTCTGGTAGACAATCAGATGATAATGCAGTTCCACCACGCTCAACCCAAAGCCCTTCATAATTATTTTATTTCAAAATAAAAAATACTCTTAAATAATAAATTGCCTAGAAGGATACCATGATTTTCTGATCTATTATCCTGTCAAATAAAATTTAGTGTAAATAGTTACAAAAATTTGGTAATTCATTTCTTCTCTCAGATTTTTCATTTCTTTATCCAATCTAACTTTTTCAAATCTATTTGTATATTAGAATCACTTTATCTTCCAGTTAATTATTCTCTAATTTGCTTTGTTCTTCCTATTAGGTTATCTGACTAATTATTTTCAAATTTAAGAAGTTATATTTGAGCCAGGTGTGGTGGCTCATGCTTGTAATCCTAGTACTTGGGAGGCTGAGACCGGAGAATCTGGGTTCACGGACAGCCTCACCTACTTAGTGAGGCCCTCTGCAACTTAGTGAGATACTGTTTCAAAAATAGAGAATAAAAATAGGGCTGGAGGTATAGCTGGAGGTAGAATGTCCCTGAGTTCAATTCCTAGTACCGAAAAAAAAAAAAAAAAAAAAAGAAAGAAGTTATATTTGGGGCTGAGAATACTTTTCCATTAACATTTTTATTTTGGAGTACCTGTAGATGTATATGCAGTTATAAGAAGTAATACACAGAAATCCTATGAACTCATGTTCCCCCAATGGCAACATCTTGTAAGCTATAAAATAATATCACTATTAGGATACTGATAATACAGAACATCACCATCACCACCAGAATATCCCATGTTGCTGGTTTAAACTTCCATTCCCAGTCGGGCATGGTGGCGCACGCTTGTAATCCCAGCATTCGGGAGGCTGAGACCGGAGGATCCGGGTTCGCAGCTAGCCTCAGCTACCTAGTGAGGCACTCTGCAACTTAGAGAGACCCTGTTTCAAAATAAAGAATAAAAAATAGGGCTGGGGGGATAGCTCGGAGGTGGAATGTCCCTGAGTTCAATCCTCAGTACCGCAAAAAAATAAACTTCCATTCCCAATTCTCATTTCCCTACCCTGCCCTTCACACCTGGAAATCACAAACCCACCTTCCATTTGTATTCTCTATAACTTATCATTGTTATGATTTGGGTTTAACATGTCCCCCCAAACCTCATTTGTGGGTAGTGCAGCTTGGAGGCAGGACATAGCTGGTGGGGGGTTGATCCCTAGAGATATGGCCATGCACTCTATCTGTCCCTGGCCTTTTCCTCTCTTCCCTTCCCTCCTCCACCTCCTCCTCTTCCTCTTCCTTTTCCTCCTCCTTCTTCTTCTTCTTCCTCTCTTCTTCTTCTTCTTCTTCTTCCTCTCCCCCCCCCCCATTCTTCCTTCCCTCTCTCTCCCCTTCCCCACTATAATGAGCTAGGTAGTTTTCCTTTGCTACTCCCTACCATCATGACGTTTCTGGCTTGGAGCTGGTAAACCATGGACTGAACCTCTAAAATCATGAGCCAAATAAATCTTTCCACCTCTAGGGTGTTCTTGTCAGGTGTTTTGGTCACAACAACAGAAAAGCTAACTAGAATAACCATTGTTTCATAAGTGGAATCATACGACATATAAACTTTTGAGTTCTTTTTCACTAGGCATAATTATCTGTGAATTCATTCATGTGATTGCATGTATCAATACTTTGCTTTATTACATAGTATTATATATGTACACAATTCATTTATCCATTCATGTATTAATTTACTTAATGATAGTCTTTGGCTATAAAATAAAGCTGTCAAAATGTTTTCAAAAGTGGTTGTACCAGTACTATTTTGCATTCCTATCATCAGTATAGAAAATTTCCAATTGTTCCACATCTTTACAAATACAAACAATGGTTAGTCTTTAACTTCAGACATTCTAGTGAGCAAGTGATATGTTTAGTTTGCATTTCACTGGTTATGTTGAGCAGACACTCATGCAGTTCTTACCCACATACATCATCTTATGGAAAGTGACTCCTTAATTATTTTGTCCACATTTTATTAGGTTACCTGTCTTTTATCTTAGAGTTTCAATTATGGTTGAGAGTTCTTTATGTATTATGGATGAAAGTTCAAGTCCTTTTTCAGTTGTACATTCTCTCATTGGCTTTTCTTAATGTCTTTTAAAAAGTAAATTTTTAATCTTGACTAAGTCTATTTTCTTGAGTTTTCACTTGTAATTAATATATTTGTGTTATATTAAGAGATATTTGCCAAATTCAAGGCCACCAGAATTATCTCCTACATTTTCTCAAATTTTAAATTCAGGTATATAATCCTGATGCTCAAATTTTAAATTCAGGTATATAATCCATTTAAATCCATTAATTCAGGCATATAGTACATTTAAATTCAGGTATATAATCCATTTCAAGTTCATTTTTGTATAAGTTTTAAGATAGAGATTGAAGTTCTTTTTTTAATATGTGTTTATCCACTATTCCATAATACTACTTGTTATGATGACTATCGATTCCCCATTCAATTGACCATACATGTATGGGTGTACTTCTGGACTATCTGTTCCAAATATCTGCACTGCCTTTTACTTAGAAGAGTTTTGAAGGCTGCTAAAGTCAGGTAGTATACATGATTCAATATCTCAAAAAATATTGTTCTTTCATTATTATTAATTTTTTATTCTGAAACAGAGCCTCACTAAATTGCTGAGGTTGGCCTCAAACCTACTATCCTCCTGTCTTAGACTCCCAAGTACTGGGATTACAGGCATGAACTTCCATGCTTGGCAAAATTCGTGTGTGTGTGTGTGTGTGTGTGTGTGTGTGTGTGTGTGTGTTTGGTACTGGGGATTGAAGCCAGGGGCATTCCACCTCCAAGCTACACCCCCAGCCCTATTTTATTTTTATTTTGAAACAGGGTTACTAAGTTGCAGAAGGGCTCACTAAATTGCTGACTAAGATGCTGAGGCTGGCCAAGAACCTGTGATCCTCCTGTCTCAGCCTCCAAAGTACTGAGATTACAGGTGTGAGCCACCATCCTCCGGTAAAATTCTATTTTTAAAGAAAGAGAAATAGAGATTATCTCAACACCTTTCCTTGTGTCCTAAGACTCATCCATTTATTTATTTATTTACTTACTTATTTTTTTTTAGATATTTCAATAATTTAAACAGGGAGAAGAGGGAAATCCATATGCTTTGTTAACTAGAATTGTATATTTACTTAGACTTTGAGTTTATTATTTATTGTATAAATCATTTGTCTCTACAAACACTGATAAAATTCTACAGTGAATTTCACAGAACTTACCATTTTAAAAACCCAGTGGATGAACTATTTTGTAAATACTAATTTCCTGGATGCTCTTTTACTTTGAAATGATTTTAAATTTATAAAAAATAAATGAAAACTATAGAGAACTTTATTGCTCTTCACCTAGAAACCCCATTTAAATTTTGTTACCCTCCCAATAATGCCCTTCATAAAGGAAATATCAAATCAAGAACCATATTTTACCCTTAATTGTCACATCCTTTCAGCCTGAAGTTACCCTGACCTTCATGACCTTAACATTTTTGAAGACTCTAGGAAATTACTTGGTCAAATTTCTCCCATTAGATTTAGGAGATTAGATTGTCAACTATTACTAATTATTGTCAATTATTATTCAATTATTATTTACATTTTCTATTATTCAATTGAAGTTATTAAAGTTATATATGCCCAGGCACAATGGCACATTCCTATATCCTAGTACTTTGGAAATTGAGACAAGAGGATTATAGATTCGAGGTCAGTCTCAGCAATTTAGTCTTATAAAAAATAAGACTGGGGTATAGCTCAGGGGTAGAATGCCCTTGGGGTCAATCCCAAATACCACAAACAAAAAAGGCTACCTATGACTGGCAGCAATATCACCAAAGCAATGTTGTGTTGTTTTAATTACGTTATTTCAAGGGCTCACCATATTACTTTCTCCCATCCCTTGGGTACTTTCTGCCAGGTTTTGTTTTTATTTGGTTTTACTGTAAAGTTGCTTTTTCCCTTTGTAAGTAACACATTTGGGAGCAGGTAGAGTACGTAACATTCATTGTTCAGCCTACTCCTCCCCATTAGTTTTAGCATCAGATTAATATTTCTTGCTGGAATTATCAGACAGTTGCAAATTAGTTACATTCTAATTTCATTATCTCTTCCACTTTTATTACCTGGCATTCTTTTCTAAGGTAAAGCTTTCTCTTCTCCCCAGGAATTGAACAGATTCAGTATCTCATTATATCTCAGTGAAATAAAATATTCCTCCTTTATTCAGTAAGATAGTGTTACTCTCATTCTTTATTTTGATCCACAAGTTGTCTCAAGGTTTAGAAGCCTCTTCAAGTTGGCTTCTGTGTCCTTTTTGTCTGTGTATGTGGAGATGGGGCTATTAGGGATTGAATACAGGGGCATTGTAGCTCTGAGCTATACTCCCAGCCCTATTTTTTTTTTTTTAATTTTGAAACAGGGTCTTGCTAAGTTACTGAAACTGTCCTTGAACCTGCAATCCTCTGTCTCCACCTCTCAAGGGATTACAGGCATGTGCAACCTTACCTAGGTTCCTATGTCCTTTTGAAAACATCAGTCATTAGTCAAATATGGTTTTACTTTCTGACATAAGATGTTCCAGTTTCATGCATCTTGTACTTTCTCAGTCCTGTTCATCTTGTATATTCTCAGCCCCAAGTCTGAAACCAAGCATTTCTCAGTAGGTTCTACTAGTGGAGAAAGGTATTTAAAAGCCAAAATCTGGGCACTAGGTGTGTCACTGCTGTTAGAGTGTTGTTATTCCCATTCTCACAGTAGACAAGCAAGGAAATAAAAGTAAGTCTAAGCATTTTAGAATATGTAAATATCTACAGATATATTTCTATTAGTATCTATACCAACTTATTTCATGAAAGTCATGAGATATCACCAGTAACTCCAGTTTCAATCCAGTACAAGATTCCTTTTAGCTTTTTCCCCTTTTAGTAAGTGAGAAATCTAGCTTGAATGATTTTCAATATATTTATCTTCTCAATGCTCTGCATCCACGTCAACAAATTTCCTGACCCTTCCAGGCCACTGCCCCACTCACCCCCTTTGTAATTTTACACTGACATCCGCAGGCCAGTTGTCCTCACATAGCTGTCGTCTTGGTATGGCTCTGCCTAATGGCTTTTTAATTGAATAACTAAGGAAAGAAAGAAGGGAAGAGGCCTAGATTATTTTCATAACCTCGTATGTCCATTGATGACGTCCTCCTAGAATGGACCCACATACAACATTACTTTTTTCAAATATTTTCAAATACATTGATGTAATCTTTGGTATGCTTATCTTTCATTATTTTATAGAGTGCTTTATTTGTTGTGTTTAATTTTGAGCAATTTTATTTCTTTATAAAGTGCTTGGAAATAAAATATATCAAGGCATAGATGAAAAAGAAATGGGAGAATAACCTAAAACATATTTAAAATACTTTTAAGAGATTGTTTTGAAGTAGATTGATGACAATGAATAATTGCTTCCTTTTTTTCTACTGTTCCTCTAAATGCTCTGAGATTATAAAGATGAGTGAAAATTTTGCAGAAAAATTTTTTATAACTTCAAGCACTGAGGAACATACCCTGACAGAGAGAACTCTGAAAACGTATTTACAAGGTATTAAGTTGAATATAGTATAAATACCAAGCTTTCTTTCTTTCTTTTTTTTTTTTTTTCAGTACTGGGGATTGAACATACAGGCATTCTGAGTTACATCCTCAGTCCTATTTTTCATTCTTTATTTTGAAACAGGGTCTCACTAAGTAGCTGAGGCTGGCCACGGACCCAGTTCCTCTGGTTTCAGCCTCCCAAGTACTAGAATTACAAGCATGTGCCACCACATCCGGCTCCAAGCTTATGTTTTATTACTTTTTCCATGAAAGCATTTTCTTAATTTTGTCATTAAGATGACATTTTTATATTTCTTACTGGTAAAGTATTTTTAAACATTAAAATATCTTTTTATCCTAGCAGGCAATGGGATGGAGTTATACCTCTAGCCATAAGTGAGTAACTAGTATTCTTCTTATCCTCAACGCCGCCATTGTTCTACACAGTCATAAATCTGGCCAAAATTGATGGGGAATTTGTTTTCAGGCATTGAACAGCAGCCAGTCCAGGACTGCCATTTTTATGAAAGAGGGAACAACTCAAGGACTGCCTCATGAATGCTATAAGTTCTCTGATGAGTGCAGGGGCATTTTCCAAACTATAATTCATGGAGGTGAATAAAGGAAAGTGATGGGCTGAGGTGGATGCAAAATGGAATTTGGGGTTGCCAGCGTGGAGGTACTAGGGAGGAGCAAGCTGTGCAGCAGCAAAGCATATAAAGATGTGGGCTGAGGGATGGCAGGAGCCGGCTGAGACCCCTTACCACATGAACGCCAAGTCAGTGCAAATGTAGCCTGTGTGAGCAGAAGTACCTTGAACTAAACTAAGATGATGACAAAGTGTCCCATTGCCCTTGGAGTAGGTCAGACACACCTGAAGGAATGTGGTGAATTTGGCTTGCCAAATTCTTAAAAGTTCTATGGAAAATTTATGAAGACTCCTATTATTCTACTCTTTTAATAATTTAGGATTTCATATTCTTGTCAGTTTGATCAACCCTGAGCCAAGACACATGAATGCCCTGAGCACCCTTCCAACTAATAACCTTCATATAATTATCCTATTTATTTCATGGGAGTGGAAGAAACTAAAATTGTATGTTTCTTTACATGAAAAATAAAAAATTAATTGTGATGTTCCACTCATGTAATCTCTCAGAAACTACACTGCTTACAATACAGATAAACCAAACCACTTTAATCCACGCTGTATGCCAGACAATTACTCAGTTTCAGAATTTCTCACTGCCAACCTCTTTGACTTATCAACTCACTGGCCTCGGGTTTTGATACAATCCTTGTATATATGCACCATGCATCTTGCCTATGTATATTACAAAAATACTTTACTTTGGTGGGAGCCAAACCATTTTACACCTTGCTAGTTAAGTAAGGGGTTATCTGTGGAAACTGGGAGTAAGTAGGATTATGGTGCCACCTTCCTTCAGCAATGTCAAGCATTCCTTGTGGACTGACGCCAGGCTGCTCACTGCGGGCCTGCTCTAAGCCAAGAAGAACACCGAAATTATTACATCTTACAAAAACTTCAAAGAGTTGATGGAATGCAAGTCATTTTCAACTTACATCTTCATTATTTAATTAAAACATAATTACCCAGGACTCTCAATTATTTTTAGGTATAGTTTTATAATGCCTCAAAACACTTTCATTCCCATTTAAAGATAATGTAAGTGTATACTTCTAAATCACTTGGAAACAAATTTAATTTCAATTTAAGCCATTCTTGGAACATAATATTGAATTCTACACTTTTAAAAGTATCTCAAATGATAATATTAGAAATAAACAAATAAACTAAGTAATAAGAAACAAAGTAAGTAATCAAACTAAACATATAAGCCCTATAGGAGGAAGGAAGGAAGGGAGGGAGGGAAAGATTCTGGATAACAGTATGTAGGTTATCTTTGTTGTTGTTTTAAATAGCCTTCATATGTTCTCTTTAAAGCATCTCACTCCAGCCGGGCGTGGTGGCGCACGCTTGTAATCCCAGCATTTGGGAGGCTGAGACCGGAGGATCCGGGTTCGAGGCCAGCCTCAGCTAACTAGTGAGGCACTCCGCAACTTAGTGAGACCCGGTTTCAAAATAAAGAATAAAAAATAGGGCTGGGGGTATAGCTCGGAGGTAGAATGCCCCTGAGTTCAATCCCCAGTACCGAAAAAAAAAAAAAAAAAAATAAAGCATCTCACTCCAAAAAGCTTTAAAAAATATTCCTAACTTACAAAATTCACAAGGGGGGGGCATATTTTCAGATACTGCATATTTTCAAAACTAAAGGAAGTCTGTGTCACCAACTTCAGTGACTTAATACAATAAATCACAACAAGCACAGATGATAAAAGTAGCTGCCTATTTCAATTTGTGATTGCTAAAAGGAGATTTTAGCTTATGTCATTGATTCTTAAAATGTAGCCCAGGAATTAAAATTGTAACAATACTTTGCACTGGTGTGTGTGTGTGTGTTACTGGGGATTGAACCCAGGGGCATTCTGCTTCTGAGGTACACCCCCAGCCTATTTTCAATATTTGTTTTGAAACAGCATCAGCCTAGGTTGCTGAGGGTCTCACTAAGTTGTTAAGGCTGGTCTCAAACCTACAACTTTCTTGTTTCAACCTTCTAAGTATGTCCAATTTGTGCTGCTGCTTAATAAATTCAATTTCTGGGAACCTCCTCTGACCTCCTGGATTGGTTCATCAATTATGAGAACCAATAAGTACACCTTTGACTATAATGTTAGGTCAACAATGTCCATTTCATGGGTGGCATTTCTTCACTGTTTTTCTAGCATGAGAAGAGAGAGGCGACCAGTTAATAGATTTGCCAGTTTTGTGAAGTAGGTATAATTCTATTCTCAAAACCAAGGTATATCACAATCAAACTGTTGCCTAAGGATCTGTGTTGCATCTGTTTTTAGCAAAAGAGAACTTACCTATTTCCCCCCCTTCAATTATATACAGTGCACATGAACTGTTAAAAATCAACTATGCATCACTGTAATCCAAGCTAATGGAGTCCACACGGATGTAGTAAGCACTCAACAAAATGCCAAGCATATAATCTTGTTGTTTTTTGGTGAAGAAACTTAAAGCTTTTACTTGACAATTTTGCCATTTAAAAACCCTTCAGTGGGGAATTAGCTGGTGAGCACTGTGGGGGCAGGGACATGATAAATATAAATTTGGGTTCATTTCCTAATTATGTACAAAGTTTATATATATATTCCAAACTCATTATTATTATTATTATTATTATTATTATTATTATTATTATTACTTGTAAAAATCTTGGGAGTTTTTAAGCAAGCTAAATGGGAACAGTATCTATTAAAAACAATTCACTTATTTCCCCCTGGTTATATTCTAGGAACACAGCCAGCAAATATACACTCTAAAGGTACTTATGGTTCTTTTGATTCAATTAATATACTTTGACAAAGGGTTATTAAGCTTCTACCACTTTTTTAGTTGTATGGGATTATGTATGATCTATAATCATTGCACTGAGGGCAAAGAAAAGAATTCTGGTAGCTCTAGCAATTCTATTTTGCCAACACCTTTAACAAATACAAGACTTCCTTTGGTAACATTTTTGGCATAAACAAAAATTAAAACAATTGGATGGTTTTTTGTGACCCTTTTCAGAGAGCTTCGAAATGGTCGTTATTTTTGGAGACACTACAACGTTAACTTAAAGTTAGGAGGAAACAACTTTGGGGATCTTGCCAATTGGTTATTTAAAACCAGTGCTCCCCTGGGAAAAGACTTATTTGAGCACATCTGTGTTTCCTTCTCCTCAGTCCCAAAGAAGCTGCTACATTCTGCAGGATACCCAATGCATCCTCTCCCCGCGTTTCTTCCTCGCTTACACATTCAGGATATGCGAGCCCCCATGAACAGGTACAGCTGTTGGGATCACCGCGTGCACCCTAGTCGCTGGACCAGAAGGGGAGGAGACGAGACGGTTGGCAATCCTCCCCGCACGCTCAGGACCTGCCCACATGCCCCGCACGTCCCACCCCTGCCCAGCGCCCTGGCAACCGGCGGGACGCTTTGCTGGTGCCAGGTTTGTCTCCCGTTCTCAATTTCTCTCGTCCTCCAGCTCCCTCCTCCCCTGTATTTTTGTCACTGATTCTTTGATGGCGAAAAAAAACACCTCAAAGCTATGGGTCTTCCCACAAATAGGCTTCTGCTTTTTCGGAACCTTTCTCCGCCCCTTTCTCCTCGCAGCACAGGTAGAGTCTGCAATGCAAAGGACTCTCTTTTCCGCCAGAGATCAATGCTAGCCTCCCAGTTCGCCAAATTTATCCCACATGCCCGCACCTGCAGAAACCTACTCCTTGCCAGTTCTGCTTTCTTCCAGTTAATCAGGTACCTGCCCACTGCTAAACCCCTCCTGCACCTTGAAAGGTTCTACTATCGGCCCACATTAAAAATAAAATAAAATACCCAACACGCAAGATAGTGTGAATTCCGGGAAGAAAAGTGAGCGTGTGTGAGATCGTTGAGTGTGTGCATCTGTATAGATCGCCTGTCTCAATCCGCCCGGGTGCTGCACACGTGGCTGGGAGGTGCAGGACAGTCCGATGGCTCCAAATTGCCCTGCCAGGCGGAATCTGGCCCTACCGGGCTTACCTGTCCGCGTCCAGGTAACTGGCCAAGTGCCCGCCCGGCCGCGTTCCAGGACACCTGGGTCTTAAGGCGCGGATGCCAGGAGCCCGGGCCCAGGATACCCTCTCCCGCACATTTGTTCTCCACTCCCGGTTTTGCGCCCCTTCCCCCAAAGACGGCGGGACCGTCCTCTTGCACATCGCCTTACCTCAAACAGGGGACCGATCTTGTTCTTCTCCAGGTAAGCCTGGATTCGGGTTTGCTGGTGAGACGCCATGGAGACGCGGATGGGGCGGCGGGGGCCAGCCCTCCTCTTCTGGGACTGGGGCCCGGGACGGGCGCGGGGAGCCGGGGCTGGCGGGCGTGGGCAGCTGCACTGCAGCCGGAGCTCGGACCCCGGGGCGCGGCGCCGCCAACTCAGACAAGTCGGCGCGGAGGGGCGAACTCCTGCATCGCGCCCTCGGCCTCCGCAGCGCCGGCGCCGGGGAAGCGGCAGAGGCGCGGCGCTCCCTGGGCGGCAGCAGCCCGAGTCCCGGGCGGCGGGTGCAGCGCCCGGAGCCTCGCCGGGGGGCGCGCGCGGGCAGCACGGGGCGGCGCGGGGGCGCGGGCGTGCGCCCCTCTCCCGGGCGACGGCGGCAACAGTCCCGGCTTCTCCCCGAGCCGGTGCTCGCCCTGCCAGCCGCTCCCTAGCGACGGCGCGGCTCAAACACCAATGGTGAAGGCGCTTCTTTCAAAGTGCACATAAATCTGGTGCTTGTTGGCTACTCCTTGGCAGCTACAATCGCAGTTCGAACGGGGATCGTCCCCACCGTCCCTCTGGAGCCCCTCCGGGGCACCCCGTTCCTGGCTTCCAGTAGCTCCGCGTCCCAGAAGGGCAGGGTGGTGCGCAGGTGCGTGGGTCTGAGGATTTGCCGCGAAAACGAAGTTACTTCCCTTTAAAAACAAAAACACCTGGCTTGCCTTGGAGCAAGTCAATGGGCGAATGCAAGCTGAGAACCGGTGGAAATTCCCGAGGTGTGGGATGCCCAAAGGCTGGAAACAGCCCTTCAGCACCGGACAGGGAGAGGGAGAAAAGGGAGCCAGCCCTTTCCTTCCAAGGCAGTACCTTAGCTACATCCCAGCTGCTACACTCTTCCCCTGCGCAGTGTTTCCTCCAGATACCTCGTGAGCTTTCACATTTAGCCAATGCTTTTCTTACCGAGCAGGGATTTCTGAGCTGAATATCTACAAACAGCACAGCTTTCTTCACAGATATTCCTTTCCTGTGAAGTAAAATACGGAGGCCCCAGTGACGATTTCCCTGGCTCTTAACCATCAGGTGTTGCCCAAAATCAAAGAAATGTATGCTGATAAATATGAATATTTAGAATAGTGGGAATCATTTTCCTTAAAGCAAACTGGACTGCTATCGTTTTATTCGGTCTCCACTGTGTTCTGGATTTCTGTGACTCATAATTTCTTTAGTAATGTCTAAGCTTTTCTTCTGCATTTTAAGTGATATGTGGCAATGTGCAATGATTATTAAGAATGAGATATTCCAGAAAGTATTTTAATTGCATTTAATAATTCGGATATAAGAAGTCCACCAGAGGAGCTGAACCTGAAATGGACATGATTTGCGACGGGAAGATGTTACTTTTACAATTAGACTCAGGTGAACTCTCTAGGAAGAGTTAAATAGCAGGCAGTAAAGTGGGCTGGGGAGGTAGCACAGTGGTGGAGTGTGTGCCTAGCAAGAGCAAGGCCCCCTGGTTCAATCCCCAGCACTGAAAAAAAAAAAAAGCAATGAAGTATCCAGTGTTACCACTTGTTTTCCACTGTGGTTCAAAGGTATATAAAGTATATTTGTACTGTGTTCAGGAGAAATAGAATATACAGAGTGAATACCAACACTTCTATAAGTATAAGTTATGGTGTAGAGCCATAGGAAAGTCATCTATGACCCAGCTAAAAAGCAAGTATTGTATTTTTTACATCACATTGAAATAAAAAACATCAGCATGGCACCCTTCTGAAAGCAAGAGTCTTTCTCCTATAAGAGGCATAAGAAGGATCCTTTTTAAAATCATAATTACTATGTCTTCACCATGCTCAGAGTACTGCACCAAGGAAACTGAATAAAAAAGCAAAGTTTCAGCTGGCAAATTATATATTAAAGAGAGAACCATAAAGATAGAGATACCCATTTATGTATATTAACACATAACCATCCAAATTCTCCTATCTAAAATTCCTGAAACATTTCCAAAGCTTTTTAAGGCCTACATCAAATGACACCTCTTCCACAAACATTTTCTTGGTTCTTTCCACCTATCCTGAAATCTGATAGCGTTCATTGTGATAAGTAATTTGTTGCAAATCCTCTCTGTGGCAGACAATGTGTTAAGACTGAGAATTCAAAGGCAAAAGGCCTCATCTGTCCACAGGTGTTCAGCCTTGTTGAGATAATTGGCAGGTCCACAAATAATGGCAGTGTTGTGCTAATACAGTTATATAAAACATGCTACGAGTGTTCCGATGATGCAACAATGACTTGTGCCTGGTGTCCTCAGGAGCACTGCTTAAAGGAGATAGTGTTTGAGCAAAGTTTGGAAGAAAACTTTAAAAAGAGGATGAGGATACAGTCTCAGGCTTTGGCATGCAATAGGATGGTGGTTAGGGCCAAAGGGACGGAGGAGGATCATCATGTGAGGTTAAAACAGACTTAGAGTTAAGTTCATTGAAAGCCTTAATACCTTGTTAAGAAGAATCTGTATTATGGCAAGGGCCAGTGTTAGGAATGGGCATATGGGGCTGGAGAAATTGAGAGGTATTCAAGATATATTTAAGGACTAATCCATTGATTATAGATGACGCTGATTTCTGAAATGAAGATAAGCGATGACAATTATCTGTTCAAGTCACCCAGAGTATCTTCTTTCTATTTCTTTTATTTATTTATTTATTTATTTATTTATTTATTTATTTATTTATTTTTGTACTGGGGATTGAACTCAGAGGTACTGTATCTTTAAACTATACCCTCGACCCTATTTTTATTTTGAAACATAGCCTCACTAGCAGAGAGCCTCACTGAAGCTGGCCTCCAGCCTACAATCCTCCTGTCTTGGCCTCCCAAGTACCAGGATTACAGGTCTGTGCCACTGTACTCAGCTAGGTTTTTCTAACTCTAAAGTAGAAATTATTTTCACTCTTTACACTATAGCCTTAAAAAAAAAAGCAAGAATTGAGTTTATAGGTAATAGCATCCCTTTGTGGAAAAGACTCTGTCTCATAACCTGGGACATAATAGGTACTCTACAAATGAGTAAAATAAATGAGGCAACTTTTTGCATATTAATTCAACCCAGCTATCTTATTTCAGGCTATATTTTGTCTCTGCATATTTTGGTCCCTCTTTTTTAATTTTTTTTGTATGTGTGGTAATGAGTATTGAACCCAGAGGCATTCTACCTCCAAGTTACACCTTGTTTTGAAACAAGGTCTCAAGGTTGCTGAAAATCTCCCTAAATTGCTGAGGCTGGTCTTAAACCTTCAATCTTCCTGTCTCAGCCTCCCAAGTACTGGGATTACAGGTGCACACCACCACACTCATCTTGGTCCCTCTTTTAAAGTGCAAACTCTAAAAATCATGAATTTCATCTTAATAATTATCATATGTTTTTTAGCATGTGATGCTGTATATTTTTATATAGTGGTTTCTTCATAGACATATCTTTAATTGTAGATCCTACTACTATATGCATTAATAATTTGTATCGTTTAGTTCCTTTAAAACTGACTGGAAAGTAGTCATGATCTGGGACTGAATTTTACAAATATTTTCCCGCACACATTACTTGGTACCTTTATGATCCTTTCCTTTTTTATGGCTTGGGTATGGCCTGACAAGGCCATTTTATTTTGAGAGAGACTGTTTCGACCTCTTGTGTTATAGAAGTGCTTGTCAGAATAACTTACAAGTATACAGAACCCAATTTCTAGATGCATTAAAGCCCTTGTCTAACTTCATTTGTAAGACACCTTGTGCAACTCCTTAAACAGATGATTTTCAATGAAAGACAAGAGGACAATGGTGAAGCCCAGTTGCTCCAATTAAGTATTAGCAATGTAATCCCTTGGAATTAATTTGATATTGAAACCAGAGAGCAGAGAAGTTCTCTACAGGCTTCTTGAATTCACACTACCAGCCCTGAAGCTACTTTATCCTGGCTACTCTGAAACAGACAGACAGATATTTTCCCAAAGAACCCAGAATACATGAGTAATCTGCTTGTTAAAGTGGGTGGACACAGAGAGTTGGTTTTCTTCATCTCTGCTAAATGCCTCTTGCAGCTAATACAAACAAGCGCAAATACAGCTTTCCCCACATCCAAGGCACTGTTACAAGCACTAACTCATGTAATCCCCTCAAACAATGCCATGAAGTACTAGCATTATCCTCATCTTTCCATATGGGTAAATTGAGGCACTCAACAGATCAATCACTTGCTCAAGATTAAAGTAGCAATGCATGTGTTTGAACCCCAGTATTAAACACTCAAATCCCTATCAGTTGCCCAGGAATACCAGTTCTGTTTACTTTAAATTTGTGCAAACCCAGTCACTGTGATAACTAATTTGACTTTGCCAGTGTGTGTATATGGAAAAGGATATAACCTGGATGGCAGAGACCAGGGTAATCTTCTGGCCCCTTTCTGAATGAACGCATTGTCCCTTGTGAGTTTGAATAATGGCTAATCAATCCTGTTAGGACTAACTGATCCTAACTGTGCTGATGTCAACAACTTACTGGACCCACTAAATTCAGAACTCAAAGGATGCTACCAACTTCTAAAACCCTGCCACCCCCCTATATCAAGGGATCTTTCCATATCTTTAATTTCCACATTGAAATATTAATATTTGTTTTTAGCATGTGGGATGTTTATAAGCCATCTCCATTAAAGTCCTTTAATTTATGTCAACAACACATTATAATATATTTACTTGCATTGTCATGAATTATGTAAAGGAAATCTCTAGCCATCAGACTATTATTGTCAATAAACTCTGTTAATCCTAATAGGCTTTTTGTTTATGATTTCTAAAATAAAATTGTCTTGGTTTTTCATCCTAATAAATGAGAGTGTTTGTTAGGAATGGAAAAGCCTTATGCAATGGAAATTGTTACAGGATGCCATATCATGATACTGAATTTATTGAAAGGAAGAAGAAAATAATAGGGATTAAGCAAGCAAATGATGATGCTGATATGGTTAATCAAAACAGTTCTACTTGGTGTGCACCCTGGGGAACCAGGCACTCTGCCTAGGACAGGATGTACATTTTTTCAGTCTATCAAGAAGTAAGCAACATGAGACCTATTTCTCAAACACACATCTCTGTAAATGCCAGCTAATTCTCAGTCATAATGAAGTGCAACACAACGAGCCTAGCACAAAAGGCTAAAGGTACTTTTAGCAGAATTAGTAGAACCACTATTGCCCAGAGGTAATTTAAACTTGAAAGATAAAGAATGACTTGGCCCTCTGCAAAAATCTTTTGAATACTATCACAACCAAAATTGTCAGCCGATTCTCTCCCTCCAAAACATATAATTGGCCCATACCCTAGGGAAATACCCACCTTCCCTTCCTCAGATGGTTTTGGTCCTGCGAGACAGAAAATGCTGTGATGTCTAAGGATAAGCCTAGTTTCTACAAGCACCAGAGAATCACACTGAATGATATATTTGCTGCAAAAGATTTATGAGGGGACCCAAAGGAACAGCAGCTAAATTTACACTACCTTTGCCTGGGAGAACTAGGAAGCCAAAAATGAATCAGTGAAAAGATGAAGAATAAATGAATGAAAGAATGAAATGCTGCTAATTTATTAGGTGACTCTTGATTATATAACCAATAATCAGGTTCTCAGTCATTCGTGTTTAAATTGTGATTAACAAACATGCACAATAAAGCCTAATTGATTTTGTTTAATTACACATTCTTCTAAGTATTTATAATGTACTAAGAGTGAGTGTTATGGTTTCAATGTGGTTTGTCCCCTCTGAAACTTATGTGGAAATGTGGCTGCCAATGCCGCCTTGTTGGGAGGTGAGGCCAGGTAGGAGGTCTGGGTTGGGGGGCAGTGAGTGCCCTCCAGAGCGGATGAATGCCTTTCTCCTCTCTGAGTTCTTGCTCTTTGAAGGCCTGGTGGTTGTTGTAAATCAAGGCTTCCTCTCATGCTCTGCCTGTTTCACACATGCTCACTTGCCCTTCTGCTTTCTACTATGAGTTGAAGCAACGTAAAGCCCTCACCAGTAACCAAGCAGATTGCCCAGTTCATGCTCTCAGATTTCCCTGCCTCCAGAACCATAAATCTACTTCAGTAATATTTATTTTCAAAATACCAATAAGGGAAAAATATAAACAGCAATGGAATAGCATCCAATGAAATTAAGTTTACAAAACTGAGTTTTTCTAAAATGTGTTTTCTTTGCTCTCTAGAATAAATGGCTTTTCTTTATATTTGTTAAGTATGCTGATACCTACACATTTAAATGATTTTTGAGATCCTTATCTCCCTTGGAGTGTGATTTTCTCAAAGGCAGTTAAACTGGCTTTGGTGTCAAGCCTAAAACTGAAGTACAAGGTCAGCTCGTTGCTACAACTGTGAGACCCAAGGTTACACATCATCACTCTTTATCTACAGACGAAAGAACTGAGGTCAATCGCTGTTCCATAACACAACAGACAAACTAATAGAAAGCAAAAATCAAATCCAAGCTTGATTTCAAAAGCATGCGTTCTTTCATTTTATTACATAGGACCGACTTCAATTTGTATTGTTTTGACTATCAACGAATACATATTATTCATGACACTTGTTAAAATATATGGCAGACTTTATTCAGGACCATGGTGATGGGTATAAGAATTCCTGTGATGGGATTTTGTAGCAGGAAACAGAGATAGGGCTCAATTCCCCAAACAAGGAAAAGTAGAGACTCAAAGCTAAGGAGCAGGGTGAGGATCAGTAGATGAAAAATTACTAAGAGGAAGCATTAGGGTTAAGAGGGAATTGTGGTTTAACCAACTGAGCAAGATTATTGCTAAAATTGGGCAATGCAAATGTGGACACAGAAGTCCAAAAGCTGAGGTTTTGCTGGGAATTGGAATCAGAGGAGCTGATTAAAATACAAAGAGATGATTCTTATTGATACTCAGAATCTCAATCCCTCCTGTTTTTTTTCTCATGCTTTTACTACCAAAGCTATTTCTATCTGGAGTAATATTCAATAATTTTATATATTATACATTGGATGCAACTGATTAATCTCATCTTACATTCCACAACATGAAGAGGAGTGTATTTGCACATTCTAATATAATTTTTGGTAATTTCTCACTATTTTTAGAACCTAAGAGGCAAGATTGGAGAATATCTAAACCTATGGACTCTGGAATATAATGTTTTGACATCTTAAAATCCTTCCTGGCAGTTGGGCATGGTGGCATACACCTGTAATCCCAGTAGTTGGGAGGTTGAGACAGGAAGGTCACAAGTTTGAGGACAGCCTCAGCCAGTAGTGAGACTTTCATCAACCTAGTGAGTCTGTTTCAAAATAAAAATAAAATAGGGCTGGGGGTGTATCTCAGAGGTATAATGTGCCTGGGTTCAATCCCCAGTACCACAAACACAAATAAATCCTTCCTGACTGTGGAGAGACAGCCCCACTCAAGGTTGATCAACTCTTAGAAACAGCACAGGGCTCAAGAGGAGTAGATTTAGTATACAGAATAGCCAGTCCAAAACTATACGTCCCCTAACTAACCCATGCCCTCCAGGAGATGGTATGTCTCTGCTTTAACCTTCCTGGGGCCATGAACCAAGCAACTAGAGATCACATATGTCAATTAGAGCTGTCTGAAAAATTTCAAACTAGCTCATGCTAACCTGTTTACCCTACTCTGCCTTGCCTTTCCTCTGAAGTTCCAATAAAGGCCCTGGTCTCGGGTCTCCCCTCCCTCCTGCTCTCTGCCTGCTCACCACCTGAGGCTTCCCCAGGTTGCCCTGCATGTGCTGGAGATGCTCCTCAATTTTGAATGGATTACATTCCATAAACCCCTTGTAAATTAAGAAGATCATATCACAGAAGAGCACATACTGCACCTAACCTACAGGACATTCTACTCAGCAACGCAGTGCACCGTAGAGTGTCTGTTGTTTGCATTTATATTCAGTGGCTGACCAGGAGGTACTGCCGCTGCTACCACCCAGCCTCAAAAGGGAGAATCATACCTCACACCCGAGTCTGGGGAAAGATCCAAATACAAAACTCTCAGTACTATTTCTACCAAATGTGTGCCCACCATCAATAAGTCCAAAAATCCTAAACGGAACCCTCATAAGGAAAGATCATTTGCATAATAAACTTTTGCTTTCCTGAGTTGCTCCTGGGTCTCCTCTTGTGACCACAGCTGACTGACAACCACATGGAAGGACACAGAGTGGACTCCTGTGCCCTTGAATCTTGTCTACTTCATACCAGGTATGTGAATTTGGGCAAGTTGCTCTCAAAGACTCATCTCCCTCAGTGCGAATATTAGATGATACCAATAGGCTTTACTGGAGGGTTATCGAGATGTTTGCATGGAACTATGGCAAGCTCTTAGCTCCATGCCTGCCAAGGATTAAGCACCCAGTAAATACTAATTGTGTTATTGATGTCAACACTGGAAGAGAGGTCAGAAGTCATGCATATTTCCTACTCTTCCTTTTCCTCATTTAAAAGGAAAGAAAAACCCAAGTATGGTGGTACACACCTGTAATCCCAGTTCTTGGGAGGCTGAGACAGGAAGATCACAAGTTGGAGGCCAGCCTCAGCAACTTAGTGAGACCCTGCTTCAAAAATAAAAAAAGCAGGGCTGGGGGTGTAGCTCAGAGGCAAAATGCTCCTAGGTTCAATCCCCAGCACCAATAATAATAAGTTAATAAGTAACTTATAGACAAATGAAAGGTAAGAAAAAAAGGTAAGTAAAGCCTTGTTAAAAAACAACAGCATAAATACTAGCCTGACTTTTAAAATTTGTCTTACCTCTTCACTTAAAATAATTCCTCTTGCTAGGTATGGAGGTGCATTCCTATAATCCCAGAATTTGGGAGACTGAGACAGAATGGATAGCAGGTTCAAGGCTAGCCTCAGCAACTTATCAAGACTCTGTTTCAAAATAAAAAAACTATGGGTGTAGCTCAGAGGTAGAATGCCTCTGGGTTCAATACCCAGTGCCAACAAACAAACAAATAAACATGTAAATAAAAAAAAATAACTCCTCTTTCATTATTCTACCACCTAGGAAAAATTAAATTACTACTTAGCCGGGAGTATTGGCACAAGTTAGTAATCCCAGTATTTAGGAGACTAAGACAGGGGGATCATAGGTTCATGGCCAGCCTCAGCTACTCAGTGAAGACCTCCACAACTTAGTGAGACCCTGTGTCAAAATAAAGAATAAAAACCGGGAGTGGTGGCACACACTTGTAATCCCAGCATTTGGGAGGCTGAGACCGGAGGATTCGAGTTTGTGAGCAGCCTCAGCTACCTAATGAGGCTCCGCAACTTAGTGAAACCCTGTTTCCAAATAAAGAATACAAAATAGGGCTGGGGGTATAGCTTGGAGGTAGAATTCCCCTGAGTTCAATCCCCAGTACCCCAAAAAGAAAGAAAGAGAGAGAGAGAGAGAGAGAGAGAGAGAGAGTGAGAGAAAGAAAGAACAAAAACTAGGACTGGGAGTGTAGCTCAGAGGTAGAATGCCCCTGGGTTCAATCCCCAGTACTACAAAAAAAAAGTTAGTATTTAATAATTTAATGAAGTCCAAATGCCAATATAAAACATAAAAAGAGAAGGAATACAGAGAAAACACTAACTTGGAAGTAATTGTTGACAATTAACTTGGCAGTAATTATACATTTGAAATTTCATTTGAAAATATATACTTAATTTCAAGCTAAGTAAAAAGGAAAAAATGTCAATATATAACAAGCTTCCTAGCCCTCGTTTTAAACAATATATTATCTTTTATAATTAAGAAGACCAATAAATATCTGATCCTGATATATTTGTTTTTCAGTGTGTGTGAGTTTTACAAAGACAATAGATGTTTAGCATTTTTCAAATGATTTTTTTTATCTCTAGCCAAAATTTGAGCTCTAAAAATAACTTGTGTATGGCAATTCTATATATGTTGGTGCATATTCTACAAAGAATCAACTTTATATTTTTACAAGGAGCCACCACAGCTTTCACACTGTTACTTCTCAAGACCATGTTTCAGGCTCAGGTGTGTCTTTGCACTCCTGTGATTCCTGGAAGAGCAGATGTAGCCCCTGTTGTTCCTTCTATTCTTGCTACTAATGGGCCCTATTTACCCTTTTTCCTTTTAGCTCTTCTCAGTCATTGTAGGGTAGTGTGCGGTTTGTCACAACTCACTCCATCTTTACTGTTCTTAAGAAGAAAGACATGATTCCTTCTGCTACTATGCCACTCATCATAAGAAAGAAAAACATCCAGAAGAAACTTGGGCTAAAAATAGCCTCTTACCACTTCTTCTCATGGCATTGGAATTTTTATCCAGAGTAATTAGTCAAGAAAAGGAAATAAAAAGTTATCCTCATTGATTGGAAAGAAAGAAGTAAAATTATTTCTGTTTGCAAATAACATGACCTTGTATATATAAAATCCTAAGGAATTAACCTAAAAACTAACAAACGAGTTTAGTTAAGTTACAGGATACAAAAGTAATATAAGAAAAGCAATTGTAAGCCAGGAATGGTGGTATACACCTGTAATCTCAGGACTTGGGAGGCTGAGACAGGAGGATTGCAGGTTTTGGACAGCCTTAGTAAGGTAGTGAGCCTCTTAGCAACCTAGCGAGATACTGTTTCAAAACAAAAAAAAAATAAAATCAGAGGTAGTATGCTCCTGGATTCAATCTCCAGTAACACATACACACACACACACACACACACACACACACACTGTATCTCTATATATTTTCATCAAACAACCCCCAAATTAAATTAACAGCTCAATTATATTTGTAATAGCATCAAAAAAAGTAAAACATCAGAAATCTATTTAACAAAAGAAGTACAAAGCTTATTCTTTTATAACTGCAAAATATTGGTGAAAGGAATTAAAGAACTAGGTAACATGACAGAAGATAGCCTATATTCATTGATTGGAAGGCAATAGTGTTAGTATGGTGCTAAGTTTTGGATATGGTTTGAGTTTGCTCTCTGAGAGTTTATGTGTTATAAACTTGGTCCTCAATGTGGTGATGTTAGGGGGTGGTGGGACTTTAAGAAGCTAGGATGAAGCCAGGCATGGTAGCGCACGCTTGTAATCCCAGTACTTGGGAGGCTAAGAGGATACAGGTTCGTGGCCAGCCTCAACTACTTAGTGAGGCTCTCTGCAACTTAGTGAGACCCTGTTTCAAAATAAAAATTACAAAATAGGACTGGGGGCTGTAGCTCGGAAGTAGAATGACCCTGAGTTCAATCCCTAGTACCACAAAAAAAAAAAAAAAAAAAACCAGAAGCTAGGATGACCTTAGGTCATTGGAGGCACTTCCTGGGGAGGAATTAAGGTAGTTCTTACAGGATCCTGCGTTAGTCTTGAGAGAGCAGGTTGTTATAAAGGAGCTTCTCCCCTCTCTCCTTGGATTTCTCTCCTGTGAAGTAATCTCTCTCCCACACACATTTCTCCCATTTTGATGACACCCACCATGAGGTCCTCACCAGAACAGAACCAAAGTCAGTACCATGCCCTGACCCCCCAGAACTGGCTAACTGAACCTTTTCTCTGTTTTTTGTTCTGGTGTTGTTTTGTTGCTGTTGTTGTTTTATTTTGTTTTTTTAATTCTTTGTGTTTGTGAGTACTAGGGATTAAACCCAGGAGTATTCTATTTCTGAGCTACATCTAACCTTTTATTTTCAATTGGGTCTTACTAAATTGCTCAGACTGGCCTTGAACTTTCTATCCTCGTGCCTCAGCCTCCCAAATAGCTGGGATTATAGCTATGCACCACTGTGCCTGGCTGAACTCCTTTCCTTTATAAAGTAAAGCAACATTATAGTAACAGAAAATGGGCGAATACAGATGGCAATCGATCTCCCGATTCCTTACTACTGTCATCAGAATTCCAACTGGATTCTTCGCATAAATTGGCAAACTGATCCTAAAACTCATGAAAATGCAAGAGACCCAGAAAAACCAAAACAGTCTTAGAAAAGAAGAACACTTCTAATTTTAAAACATACTACAAAGCCCTATCATAATCAAAACAGTATGTTACTGGCATAAAGATATATATCAATGGAATAGAGTTGAGAGTACAGAGCTGGGCATGATGGCACATGCTTGTAATTTCAGTACTTGGGAAGCTGAGACAGGAAGATCGCAGGTTCATAGGCAGCCTCAGCTATTTAGGCCCTCCACAACTTAGTGAGACCCTGTTTCAAATAAAAATTACTCCGGTCTCAGCCTCCCAAGTACTGGGATGACAAGCATGCATCAAATTGCAGAGCCTGGGCTTGAACCTGCAATCCTCCTATCTCAGCCTCCTAAGTAGAGGGATTAAAGGCATGCACCACTATGGCCATGCCTGGCCAAGTATAAAACTTTTATATAGGAAAACACAGATGTACATCTGGGTGAAATTATCTTAGATACAGCACTAAAAGCCATATAAGCAAAAAATAGATAAAGTGGATGTCATCAAAATAAACAGCTTTTTGGTACAAAGGACACCATCAAGAAAGTGAAAAGACAATCCATAGAACAGGAGAACTTATGCCTAATATATATTAAGAACTCTTGAAGCTCAAAAATAAAAATGGCAAATAACTCAATTTAAAAATGCATATTAGACATTTCTCCAAAGAGGACACACAAAAGGCCAAAAAGGACAACAAGAGATGTTTAACATCATTCTGTATTAGAGAAATACAATTCAACACCACAACGAGATACCACTTGTATTAGCTCTTCATTATTATGAACAGGAGTTGACATAAACGACTTGGAGGAGGAAGTCTTTATTTTGGCTCACGGTTTAGCGGTCTGTCCATGGTCAGCTGGCTGGACGGCAGAGCATCATAGTGGAAGGCCATGGCAGAGGAAAACTGCTCAGCTCATGGCAAATAGGAAATGGGGGGGCAGGGGCAAGATACAGTCCCCAGGAGTGTGCCCCAGTGACCTCCTTCCTCCAACCATGTCCCACCTCTGAACATTGCTGCATTGGGAACAAAGCCTTCAACATAGGAGTCTTTGGGGGATACTTCATATCCAAACCATAACCCCACTTCACATCCACTAGGATGGCAAAATATAATTAAAAACAGATAATGTGTTGTCAAGAATGTGCAAAAATCAGAAAACTCATGAACCACTTGTAAGAATGTGAAATGGTATACCACTTGGTAGAACAGTCTGACAGTTCCTCAGAAAGTTAAATATAGTGCTACCATACGACCCATCAATTCTACTCCTCAGTTTGATGAAAACAGATGACCACACAAGAACTTATGCACAAATATTTGGAGCAGTTATATTAATAGTAGTCAAAAAAGTGGAAATAATTCAAATATCTAAATATCCATCATCCCATGAAACCTTAAAGAAAATGTGGTATGCCCGTACAAAGTAATCTTATTCCATGATGAAAGTGAATGTAGTCCTGTACATCTGTATCAGGATGAACCTTGAAACCATTACGCCAAGTAAAAGAAACCAGTCACAAACACTGCATATTGTATGCTTCCGCTGATATGAAATGTCCAGAGTAGGCAAATCTATAGACAATAGACAGGAAGTAGATTAGTGGTTGCTTCAGGCTGGTATGAAACTGGAGTAAGGAGTGGGGGAGGGAGGTTGGAAAGGGGAGGAAGAAACTGGATGGAGGAATGGGGACTGCAACAATTCCCAATAATTATTAAATTCTATTATTTATTACTATGGCTATAATTAATATTATTTATTATAATGATCTTTTAATTATAATTTTTGTTCCATTTTAGTATAATTACTTGTTATATTATTATTATTAACACAAACAGAATTAGAAACAGATCCATAAGAGGAGCCTCTCTGTGATAAGCAGGCACCAAGTTTGAAAGTAAAAGGGAGCTGAGTGACTTCACATTAGATTGAAGCTATGTGACTCTGTGTAGTTTCAGGAAATGAGACACTGGGTGAAACCAGAAAGAGATACAGATGTATGGAGAGAAAGAGTTACAAGCATACAGAGTTGATTTGAATTTTAGTGAAATTTGGAGTAAGTTTGCTTTATGTCACTTCCTCCTCTACTTGGGAAATACTTGGTAAATCATCTCCTGCTTCTTGCTGTGCCACCAGCTTTGTTTTGAAGGCTCTCTGCATTATAGTGGCTAGGCTAGAGGAAAGCCAACATCTGCCAGGCTGGTAGTCTTCATTTATGAGAGGGGTAATTAGAAATATGTCCTCTCTCTCTCTCTCCCCCTTTCCCTCTCTCTGAAAGATGGCAGTTTTTAAAAATTCTTTCTGATCCTCTGCATTTAAGCTCTTGGACTCAATGCTGCAAATATTCTGCATATTCTGAAACCTGTCTTTCTTTTTCATGGAAATGAAGCTTCTAAGAATTATCCCTGATGAGTCACATGTGTGATGGGTGCACTGACTTTCACTGTCCTGCCTATTCCACCGTATGATTGCGGTAATGGTAACTACTCTCCTGTTACAAGTACTTACCAATGCAAACAATGCTGCAAAAAACGTTCTGATCCAGGTCTGACTTCCTGTGGCCTAGAACCTCTCCGACATATGAACCTAGTGGTAGGCATGTAGGTTAGAGAGGAGGAGGGCAGAGGATGGAACCAGGTCAACCCTCATGAAAAGTAATGTGGGGATTCCCTGCCCAGCTGCAGCCAGTGAATCACAGAGACCTCAGGAAGCAAAAGCACCTGTTTGGCTGGACTGAATGCAGCACAGCAAACCACAAGCTGGTCTGAAAGTAACTTCTGGCAATTGCTGTACTATTCTAATATCATTTACATTGCCATTTTAGATACACATGCTCCAGCATGGTTTCTGCTTAGGCATCAATGGGAAAGTTCCAACAAGGTAAATTTATTGCAGAGTACACTAAGCTGTGGCAAGTAAAACAGCAGTAACTACTATTTTTAATGCGTCGGGAGGGAGGCTTCCAGACAATATTAGAACTTGCTACCCTGGTACTTGGGAGGCTTAGAGAGGAAGATCATAGATTCGAGGCCGGTCTCACCAACTTAGTAAGACTCAGCAACTTAGTGAGACCCTGTTTCACCTGTTTCAAAATAAAAAAGTAAAATAGTGTTGGGGTGTGGCTCAGAGGTAGAATGCCTCTGGATTCAACCTCTAGTACCAAAAAAAAAAAAAAAGAGAGAGAGAGAGAACTTGGAGAACTCGCCACATGGACGACTCTATGACATTCCCACTCCCAGAGTGGTCTCTGTGCCTCTGTCTCTGGAACACAGCCCTGTCTTTCTAAAGCGGCCACCTCTCTCACGACTCACTCACTTTGCTTAATAAACCCTTTATGCTTATCCTATCCACGTCTCTCATCTGAAATTTGAAATCATCCTTTGGGAAGACAAAAAGCAGAGAAAAATTGCCACTGCCCAGTTACAGTAGCGAAGGAATCACTTGGTACTGAGGGCGCACAAGTACAAATCCTCGGCGCATCACCACCGTGCTCCCTAGTGGTTGTATAAATTTATAAGCCCACAGCGTTGAAGAGTTTCTTTGCCAGAATCTGCATTCACACTGAAGAGGCAGCACCACAAGAGGTGTTGGTCTCCCTCTGATTCTCCCACTTCCTGCACGAGTATTCAATTCCAGCCTCTATGTTATTTAAAGTGATAAATACCCCAGGGCCAACATAGTGCTAGCTCTGCACTTCATCGTCCTGATTTCCAGTTCCTTCTTCATTTCTGGCCCAAGGCAATTTCCCTGACTTTCTTAGCAGCTCAGCCATGCATTTCTAAGGATGTTAGTTATAATTTATTGAGCATATTCTTGGTGTTTGTTGCTGGAGGGTTTTCAAGTCATCTGTACTGCCAGCTTCTTAAATCCCTTGACAGTGTTTTCAGCACCTGACCAGTCTTTAAACACCCCCAGATTTGGACACCATGAAGAAAGTAAATAAAATCAAATTAGCAACTACAATGAGCTATTAAATTCTTTTCCCCATGCTTTCATTAGTCAACATTAAGGTAACACAGCATAACAGTTAGTAGTAGGTACCCTATGGCCAGGTTCCGTTGGGTTTGCATCTGGGCTCCGTATGACCGTGAGCAACGTAACGCATCTCTATGGATCTCGGATTCCTCATACAGAAGAATAGAATGATAACAATGCTACCTATCCTGCAGAGTTGGTACATGGATTCAATGAATTACTCTGTGTGTGTGTGTGTGTGTGTGTGTGTGTGTGTGTGAGAGAGAGAGAGAGAGAGAGAGAGAGAGAGAGAGAGACAGAGACAGACAGAGAGAGAGAGAGACAGAGAGAGAGAGAGACAGAGAGAGACTGGGGATTGAACCCAGGGGCATTCTACCCCCAATCTACACACCCAGGCCTGTTTTTTAGTTCTTGTTTTGAAACAAGTTCTTGCCAAATTGCTGAGAGTCTTGCTAAATTGCTGAGGCTGGACTCAAACCTGCAATCCTCCAGTCTCAGTCTCCCAAGTACTAGGATTGCAAGCATGTGCCACCACACTCAGTGAGTTACTATTTATGAAAGCCCTAGAATTGAATCTGACAAATAGCATGTATTATGCAAGCATTTAGTAAATGAAGTAGAATAATGAATATTAAACATACATTTTCATATTACCTATGAACATTTTAATAACGATCTTTCCTTCCATCCCCACATCATAGCACTACTTTTCAAGTTTCATGATTCTAATGGCGAATGGTTTTTACCTAAAAGCACCCCTGTGCCCCAGCGTACAAGTGAAATAGCTGGTGTTCACCATGGCCTAGACACAAAGAATTGCCTTCTCAACCAATCAGTTACACAGGCCTGGGGGCAAGCATGTCTGGAGATGGTAAGGGATAAAAATGAGACAGGACAAGATAAGTGGAGGTGCACTCTTCCTCCTGACCTGGGAAACGACCCTAGTGCACCGAAAGCTCCTTGGCGGCCTCTCCCCTCCCTTATTCCTTTCTTTACTCTCTGCTTCAGCCACACAACTTACTGCTCTGTACATGTGCCTTTTAGGTTCTAAGAGGCAAAATACTGTAAAAATATTTATTTTAGTCTAGAGTGCTCAATGTCCACCTCTGAGGATGCCCAGGCACACGGATCTGACCCTCTGTAAGAATGAGACATGAGGAAAAGCTCACCTGGCGCTGCTTACTCTGCTGTTGTGTTATGTGTTGTCATTATTCTCTAGCCCTTTTCAAAAATAAAAAATAACAAATTTACTTTAATAATCTCATTGATTTTTCTGGGCAATTCATGAATGGGGCAGCGTCCTGCCTGTGAGGTAGAAAGGCGCTCAGGGAGCTGAGTGGAGCGGATTGGCAAGGGGAGGCCTCTCTGAAACGAAGGCCTTTCAGCAGAAATCTAAATGATAAAAATCCTGCTGTGCAAACCTGGAGGAAAGGGCACCCAAGACGGAGGGGACAGCCAGCTAAGAGATCTTAGGCAAGCACATGCTTGGCATGTTATGGTGCTACAGGCACAATGGTGATGACCAAAACTACAAGAATAGAAGAAAGGAAATCCTATCATATTCTTGCAGTATCCCAATGAGAGATCCTGCTGGTTTGGACTAGTGAGATAACAGTAGAGAGAGGGAGGACAGGTGTCCGTACATATGTTAGAAGTATCACCAGCAGGTCTCACCAATGGGAGGCAGGGAGGTAAAGGACTTAGGCTTTTTCGTCCCTTCCTTGGATCATGAGTTTCACTATCACATGGACCGTATTGATTTTGTTCACCTGGCTCAGGATGCAAACTCAGTGAACATGGCTGAATGAATGAATGAATGAATGAATGAATGAACGAATGAACAAATCTATAGGAAAGGGGCAGAGGGATGCCAGGGCAGGATTCACAGAGGTGGGATGCCCGACCAAGGCTCAGAAAGGCCATCTGAAGTTTGTCAAATGAGCAAGACAGGGAAGAGCACTGGGGGATGAGGGAACGACACTGCGAAGGAGGAGGAAACATACAAAATCAGCGACACAGTGTCACGGAGTACCTGAGCCATCCCGGGGAAATTGCTAGCTCTGTAACTGGGCCAGAGTCCAGACAAGACTGAAGGGAGAATACACCACTCTGTCATCCCCCAAAACACAGACAAATGACGGGAGCTCCAAAGGAGGAATGAAGGAGAAAAAAAACATCCAAGTCCACAAGCTCAAGCCCAAAGCCATACTGATTCCTGCAGAAGGCACAGAGCTGTCAGGCACAGCCCTTGGGGAAGTTTTAGGATCTTACTGAGGTCTGATATCACCTCTCCAACATCCAGGGCTCCCCTTGAGTTTTCTGTTCATTCATTCAGCACGTATTCTGTCGACTCATCTTAAAATGGGCAGTCTGCACCTTTGTGGAAATTCTTGTGAAGTTGTATTTCTGCCGATCACAACCACCTTTGAATGAGGCAAAAGAATGAAAGAACAAAGAGAACATACATTTTATGAGATAAGGCAAAAGGTCAGCATTTAGTAGCTGAGGAAAATACATGGACACAAATGCACACAGTTCAGTATTGCTCGATTTTACAGGCATGAATTGGACAGCAGTGTGTGCCAGACCTCTTCTTCCATGTCTTCGTCTCTGCCCCCACTGCCCTGCCACCCAGGTCAAGCTAGAACAAAGAAAATATGCTAAATGGTTTAAGCATTAGATTATCTGTCTTCTTTTGTTCAACATAATGTTTTCGAGATTTAGTCATATCACTACATGAAAATAGTTGGTTCTTTTTATTGCTTGTTCTTTTTATTTATTGCATAAATGAATATGCCATAGCCGCCCCCACAAAAAAAAGTGAAAAGTATTTTTCACTTTTTTATTTTTGGTACTGGAGATTGAAGCCAGGAGCCTTCTACCTGTGAGCGACACCCTATTTTATTTACTCATGAATTTATTTTGAAACAGGATCTCACTAAGTTGCAAGAGGGCCTCACTAAGTTGCTAAGGCTGACTGCAAGTCTACGGTGCTCCTGTCTCAGCCTCCTAAGTACTGGGATTACAATCATGTACCACCACATCAGGTTTACTCTTTGTTTTGAAGCAAGGTCTTGCTAGTTTGGTGAGAGTTTTGCTATGTTGCTGAGTCTGTGCTCGAATCTGCAATCCTCCTGTCTCAGCCTCCCAAGTACTAGGATTACAGGTGTCTGCCAGGACATTTTCCCCGTTTTCCACTTGTGATTGTCATGAATAAAGCAGATGTGGTTATTTTTATGTAAATATCTGTGTGCATATATGTATATATATAGTTAGTGTATGTATGTATGACACTGTTAGTTTATGTGTGTATCTGTGTGTGTGTGTGTGTGTGTGTATAATCGCTGGATCATAGGTTAGTGTATATTTAGTTTTACAAGAAAATGCCAGATTTATCCAAAATGATTATCCCATTTTATACTCCCTCCGACAATAGATGAGATTTCCAATTGCTGCCTATCCTTGCCAAAATGTGGTATTGCTAGTCTCTCAAATTGTAGTCCTCCTGAGGCATGTGTAACGGCAACTCTCTGTAGTTCAGATCTGCACTTACCTGGTGACTAGTGATGTTAAACACGTTTTCATGTTCTTCTTTAATGCCTAAGTTTGTTGGTGCACCTATTCAATTCCTTTGACCATTTTCACTGAACTCTTTATTATTGAGTTGTAGAATTATTTACATATCCTGTATATTTGTCAGATACATGCTTTACAGTATGCATTATCTTGAAATCTGGGACATGCCTATTCATTTTTTAATGGTGCCTTTTGTTAAGCAGTTTTTAATTTTGATCAAGTCTAACTTATTAACTTTTTCTATTATGGTTATTGCTTTATGTTTCATATCTTGGAAATATCCTTTCCTAAAGATAATATCCTAAATATTTCCTAAAGGTAATATCCTATGTGTCTTTTTTGTTTGTTTGTTTGCTTTTGCAGTACTGGGGATTGAACTCAGGGGCATTCTACCTCCGAGCTATACCCCCAGTCCTATTTTCGTTATTCTTTATTTTGAAACAGGGTCTCACTAAGTTGCGGAGTGCCTCACTACGTATCTGAGGCTGGCCGTGAACCCAGATCCTACAGTCTCAGCCTCCCAAATGCTGGGATTACAAGCCTGCGCCACCATACCCGGCTCTCCTATGTGTCTTTTAAAAGTTGTACTTTTTACTTTTTATTATTACTCAGTTCAAAACATTTCATAATTTCTTTCATTATTGCTTTATTAAAGAAATTATAGGAGTTTTCTATAATTTCAAGGAGTTTCCAATATATCCTATTGCTTTTGGTTTCCAGTTTAATTCTGTTAAGCTTAAATAATATATTTTGTATGCTTTAAACTTTTCTAGATGTGTTAGAACTTATTGAGGGTCCAGCATAGGATTTGTCTTAGTGATGGCATCATGTTTATTTGAAAAGAATGTGTATTCTGCAATTGTTGAGTTCAGTGTTCTACAAATATGATTTAGGTCAAAGTATTTGGTAGTTTCTTCAGATTCATCTGTGTTTTATTGATTTTCTTTTTCTCATTCTATCAACTTCTAAAATAGTGGTGTTAAAAATCTTCATCTTCAGAAGTCAGGCATGGTGGCACATGTCTGTAATTACAGGCCTGTAATTCCATCTCATGAGGCTGAAGCAGGAAGATTGCAATCTGAGGCCAGCCTCAGCAACTTAGCAAGACCTTGTCTCAAAATAACAAACAAAAAACAGACAAAAAATGGCTGGCAGTGTAGCACAGTGGCTGAGTGCCCCTGGGTTCATTCTCAGTGCTAAAAAGTCTTCAACTATGACTAGAGAATTACTTACTTCTCCTTTTGATTCTATCATTATCGTTTCATAAATTTTGAAGCAACAGAGAAGAAAACCATTTGTGAATATTGTCTTCCTAATGAATTGACCCTTTTAGCATTATGAAATATTCCTCTTTATTTCCAGTCCTCATAATTCATTCTGAAAGATCTGAATTTTGATGTGGTATCATTTCTCTATAATCTGAAGCTTTCCCATTAGCATTTCTCAAGAGGCCTGTCTGCTAGTGACAAATTCTCTCTCCCTTATCTAAAATAGCATTTATTTTGCCTTCAGTTTTCACGGATATAGAATTTTTAGTTGACATATTTTTCCCCTTCTTTCAGAACTATAAAATATTGTTCTGTCTTGTTCACCGGTATGGAATGTGTTGTTTTTCTCTTGATACTTTCAATACTTTCTCCTTTTTGATGATCAGTACTTTTATTATATTGAGCCAAAGTTTGGTTATATTTTTACTTTTCCAACTTGGAGTACACTAGTTTTTAATTTTAAAAGTAGCTCATTGAAGTATAATTGGCATACAATAAACAGCATAAGTGTACATTTGGATAGATTTTGCCATACATTTAGAGTCAGAAAACCATCACTACAATCAAAACATTGAACAGGCTATTAACTCCAGAAGGTTTCCTTCTGTTCCCAGTCATTCCTCCCAACTCCCACCCAATCCAAAGACTCCCACTCATCTCCTTTTTGACACTTAGTTTTCACTTCATATACTTTTTTTGCCTAACTACTTTCAATCTGTGTAATTATTTTAAGACTCATACATTATCATGTGTATCAATAGTTTATTCCTTTGCATTACTGAACAGTATTCTATTTTGCCTGGATATCACTGTGTTCATCCATAGTCTGTTGATGGGCATTGGGGTTGTTTCTCCTTTGGGTCCATTGCAAATAGAGTTGCTATAAACATTCATGTACATTCTTTTTATCTCTGCTGAGTAAATACCTACGTGTGGAATGGCTAGGTCATATGGCAGGTACATGTTTAACTTTGTAATAACTACAAACTGCTTTTAAAGCATGATTACCATTTTGGCATAGTTGTATAGACATTTAAAAATCTGGTTCTTCTATATTTACCCAAGTAGTGTTGACTTTGGTAGGCAATTAATTTGGTTTAGCTGAAACTGAGCATTTGCTGTTTCGAATCTGGTTTATATATGCATGGATAATCCAATGGCCTTTATTTTTATAGGAAGTTCATTTCATCCTCAATAATAGAGGTCTCTTTCTCACGTGCAATCTGTGTTATGGTCATACCAGAGTATATCTATTTTGCCAAATAGATCCTCATTTTGTTTTTCACACTTCCATGACTTGTAGAGAATATTCTTTCTCCCTAAAATGCTCCTTTTCTTTCTCTATTTAGCTAAAGAACTACTTTCCCTCAATAGCCAGCAGAGTGATGTCTTCTCTGAGGGCTTCTGACTTCTCCAGTCTTATTCTGACTCATCCTTCTGGGCTTCCCTAAAACAGTACATTTACCTCTAAAATATCATTTGTATGCCCCCCATTAAGAGTTTGTGATTTGATAAAGGCGAGTCTCACATGTTTTATGAAAACATCTTAGTAAATAAAGCATTTCCACTTATGACCAAAGAGATTCATATCATTCACATTCCATATTCAACCTAGTTACGTTAAGAATCAGATTGCCCAGCTGAGAGCTTATATTTTATTATGGAATCACATTTAGTTGAAAAATATACATAAGTGTGTTTGTGTCTCCTTATTAAAATCTTGGGAAAGTAGTACCTAAAGCTATTTTATATTCAAGTATTTGAAATTCTGTTATGATAATATCGAGTATCATTCTGCAAACTCAATTTATTCATTGTAGGTGGCACAGAGTCTGTTGGCTTTGGTGCTAATATGATTTCTGTTGAGAGATGATTGTTTTGGTAATGAATTTGCAAATATGTGTCCCTATTTTGAAAAGTTGTGCATCCAAGCATTTAGGTGTTGGTGGGTAAATAAGCAGCTTTTTAGGTATTACAGATTTTACTTAACGATAGAGATGGAATGACTGCTTATTATGCATGGAAGCTTGTTTTAATTATAAGTGATAAACCTTGGGTCTGTTGCATAGACTGAACCCAATTCTTTTTCCAGTTCTTCATGCTACTAAATTATTTGAATGAGAGTCCAGCAGCTGTTGTGTGAATCTGCTGCATTACTACGGGAAAAATTTATATTCCCCAAGTAAAACATTTTGTAGAATGTTTCAACATTTTGTAGAATTCTTCAGGGATTGCAAGTAGATGCAATAAGTCATAAGCATAAGAAACTTGACATGATAAAGAGGTACAATTACAAATATCATAGGATGGCACTTTGCAACAACTTCAGAAATGTGGGAAACATTTGAACATGAAATGATAAAAGAGTCTGTCTTCATTTCAATGTGTCTAGTTTAAGTTTCATAACACTCAAATGAAATACATTTCTGAAAATAAGCCTGCCACCAATTTCCTGAGACTCCTTATACATTTCTTCACTCTAAAAGTGAAGTAAATGAAAATTTAACCATGAGAATGTTTGCTCAAATCAAATGTAATCCAGACACAGGAAGTCTAAAACATAATTAAAGCAACAGTATCATGTTCATGGTTTATATTAGTGATCCTAATAACTTTTACAACAAGGTGATAAAAGTGAAGTCAGCAATACTAGGATTCTTATAGTAAAAGATGTATATTCCTTCAAGCCTGGTCAAGATTACCAAAACTTCTCTAATTACAAGAATGAGCCCAGGGACCTAACCATAATAACTTCTAGCTCCTTTTCTTGGAAAACCTAACTCAGTTGATTTGGGATGGCTTCTGGGAATCTGACTTTAACAAGTAATCCAGATAACACTTAACATTACTAAATCTTAAGAGACATTGTAGTATAGACTGCAATTACAAATGAAATCCAGTAGATGCCCAACATCTGCTTTTTCTTAGGCCAATTTATTTAAGTATAGCACTCATGATAGTCATAAGCACTATAGTTTTGGACTTTAAAAGTTGAAAGTGGCTATTTATTTTCAGTTGTAAGGGTTCCAAGATCTCCCGGCTCCCAGATGCTTTCAACTTTCATCTTCCAAGCACAATCCATAAAACTCATTAAAATATCTTGTAGAACTAGATATAGTGAGAAGAATGAATTTAAGGACTGATTTTTCTATGTCTGTGAGGAGTGACCTTGGTAATTTCATGGGTATTGCATTGAATCTGTAGATCACTTTTGGGGGGATGGCCATTTTGATGACATTTATTTTAGCCCATACTTTTAGAGGTTTCATCCCACAGCAGGCAGGCTTCAAGGCAGAATCCTCACAGTGGAAGGGTGTGGCAGAGGGAAGCTGCTCAGCTCAAGGCAGCTATGAAGGAGAGACAGTGTGTGTGTGTATGTGTGTGTGTATGTGTGTGTGTGTGAATATGTGTGTGTGTGTGCGTGTGTGTGTGTGTGTGTGTGTGAGAGAGAGAGAGAGAGAGAGAGAGAGAGAGAGAGAGAGAGAGAGAGAGAATATGTGTGTGGTGTGTGGCAGGGGGTGAGGGGGCCAGAGATAAGAAATACCTTTCCAGGGCACACCCCCAGTGACCCACTTCCTCCAATCATGCCCCACCTGCGCACAGTCTCCCCCTCCTCCAGCATCCATTCAGCTATCGGTGGATGAATCCACAGAGGAGATCAGAGCCCTCAGGACCCAGAGCCCACCTCTGAACAGGACTGCACTGAGGACCAAGCTGTCGGCAATAAGGAAGAGTCCTAACAGATAAAGCTTTGATCTTTCAGTGGCTTCCCCAGTGTCTCATGCTTTCCCCCATGGGAAAAACCAAAAGAGAACCAGATGTATTGGCCAGATCTCACTGCCCAGGCAGCCTTGAACAAAAGGCTCTCAACATTTTACAGATCCTTGGAAGGGAAAGGGCTGGGAATACAAAAGTACTGAGTCACAGCAGAAAAGAATGTGTTCAAGGCTTCCCCACAAGTGGGTCACAGCAGAGGTCCCTAGACAACATTTCAGCCAAGTCCCCTCTCCCTTCCCAGTAAGTTCTCAGAATGGAGGCGCCTACGCTAGGACTGCAGATGTGACAGGGTTATGGGGACCTGGACATATAAATTATCCTCACCACAAAGTTTTTCTCAAAAGGTATACTCTTACCAAGTTTGAGAAAATGTATAACTGCATAGAAAATGCAAGACTATAAATCTTGAAAAAATGCATAAAAGAAAACCTTTGAAACCTTGCATGTTAGTTCCCCAGGACTAGCAGAGAAAAATACCACGAAGTGGCGTAAGTAACAGATATTTATTTTTATATGGTTCTGCATTTGAAAGCCCAAGATGGAGGTGTTGGTAGGGGTGGGTTCTCCTGAGGCCTTTCTCCTTGACTTGCAGCTGGCTTCCTTCTCCCTATGAACTCACATGGTCTTTCCTCAGTGGGCACATATTCCTGGTGTCTTTCCTTCTTATGTGATCATCAGTCACAAAGGAGTCCAGCCCCACCCTACAACCTGAAACCTGACAACACCAATTGCTGAAGAAGATGGAGCAACAGAAGCTTACATTCATTGCTGCTAGAGATACAAGATGGTACCGCCACTTTGAAGATCATTTGGCAGTTTCTTACAAAGCTAAACATAGTCTTACCATATGATCCAGCAATTGTACTCCTAGGTATTTACCCAACTGATATGAAAACGTATGTCCGCATAAAAACCGACACACAAATGTTTATAGCAGCTTTATTCATAATTGCTCAAAACTGAGAACAATCAAAATGTTCTTCAATAGATGAAGGGATAAACAAATTGTGGTACATCCAAACAATAGAATACTACTTGATAACAAAAAGAAATGCAGTGGATGAGCCCAGATGAACCTGAAGAAGATAATGTTACGTGAAATAAGTCTGGCACAGAAAGACCAATGCCACATGATTTCAATTATATGTGGAATCTTTTTAAAAAAGAATAGTGGTTACCAGAGACAGGACAGAGGAAGGGAGAGAAGGTGATGGAGATTAGTTAACACATGCAAAATCATAGCTGGATTGAAGGAATACCTTTGGGGATACTATTGCACAGAAGGGTACTTTAATATTGCTAGCAATATTAAGGTGTGTATGCAAAAATAGCTACAAGAGAATTTTGAATGTTCTCACCACAAAAAAATTGATACATGTTTAAGATGAATAAAATAAGTATTCTGATTTGATCATTATACAATATATACATGTATACAAAACAATACATTGTACTCTATAAATATGTGGAATTATTATATATTAATTAACATTTTTTAAAATCAAAGACTTGGATGAGTCTTAACTACACATTACAAAGTAAAAGAAGCGAGTCTTAAAAGGTTACATACTTTGTAGCTGGGCATAGTGGTGCATGCCTATAATCCCAGTACTTGGAAGGCTGGTGGGGGTGGGGGGTGGGGTAATAGGTTTAAGGCCAGCTTCAGAAACTTAGCAAGACTTGTTTTGAAATAAAAAAAAGTAAAGTAGCTCAGCGGTAGAATGCCCCAGAATGCCCTGGGTTCAATCCCCAGTACCAAACAAAACAAAACAAACAAACAAACAAAAAACATACTTTGTTATTTCAATTTTATGATTCTAGAAAGGGTAAAACCAAAGAGACAATAAGGAGCCAAGGATGGATGGGGGTGCATGCCTGAAATCCCAGTGTTTGGGAGACTTAGACAGAAGGATCACAGGTTCAAAGCTAGACTCAGCAATTTAGAGAGGCTTGCAGCAACTTAGCAAGACCATTTCCAGCTGAAAAATAAAATAGGGCTAAGGGTGTAGCTCAAAGGTAGAATGCTCCTGGGTTCAATCCCCAGCACCAGAATAAATAAGTAATAAATAAAAATAGGGCTGGAAGTGTAGCTCAGAGTTAGAATGAGCCCAGGTTCAATCCCCAGTATCGCCCCCACCCCACCACATACACACAAACAAACAAAACAAAGAAATACAAAAACAAAAATGTAGAGACAGTATATAGATCAATAGTTGGGTTAGATTAGGGTTAGGAAGGGCTAAATAGGTGAAATACAGGTTTGTTTGTTTTTTTTTTTTTTTGTTAACAGTGAAATAATTCCTTATACTATAATGGTGGATACATGTTGTCATGCATTTACCAAAACCCAGAAAACCTTACAACTCAAAAAATAAACCTTATGTATGCAATTTTTTAGAAAACAACTTAGCAGGTTGAAGCATCTGAGGAGGAAATACAGAATATGGCAAAATAATCTAACTGCATTACATATGTATGAAATAACTTTCCTACAGGAGGCAGGGGAAAGGTGCTGACCTAAGTAACTTTGGAAATGACCAGAATCTGTTAGACCAAAGACCAAAGAACCTCTATAAAAGTGCTTTAATTGATCACATTGCTTCCCACAAAGATACAGGATATCAATTCTGCAACAGGTATAAATACTTGAACGGATAATGCCACCAACTAAAAAGGATATATGAAAGGCAGTTAAACACTGGAAGCAGTGTTCAATGTCAGTACCTGTGAGAGAAATGCACCATCTCATACACACCGTAATGACTAAAAGGCATGCACTCTAGCCAAAGCTGGTGAGAATAGCAAGCAATTGGGACTTTTATATATTGCTGGTGGAAATGCAAAACAGTATACACCACTCTGGATCCTTACAAAGTTAAACATAGACTTGCTATATGACTCAGCACTCCCACCCTTAGACATTTACCCCAGAGAAATTAGACATTATGTTCACACAAAAACTTATATGTAAATATTTATAGCAGCTCTATGAAAATTGCTCCAAACTGGAAACAGTTTAAATGTCCATCAGTGAGTGGATGGATAAACAAATGGGTCTATCCACAGAGTGAGGTATGTACTACTCAGCCATAAACGCAATGAGGATGTTTTATTTGACTTATCTCGCTTGATATAATTTTAACCTGATATTTGACTCAGTTTTGGAAAACTTTAAGATGTTTGGAAGCCAGGCATGGTGGCACACATCTGTAGTCCCAGTACTTGAAAGGCTGAAAAAGGAGGATCACAGGTTCAAGGACAGCCTCAGCAACTTAATGAGACTCTCAGTAATCTAGTGAGACCCTGTCCAAAACAAAAAATAAAAAAAGGGCTGAGGGTGTAGCTCAGAGGTAGAATGCTCCTGAGTTCAATCTTCAGTAACACCAATCTACACACACACACACACACACACACACACACACACACACACACAGTTTAGAATAACTTGAATGCCTGGATCTTCTTTTTTCAACTGTAACTCTTATAAAATCTAAACGCATATCAAGTGTATCTAATAAAATTTAACTTTCAACTCAGGATGTGCTGTAAGTCTAAAATTATATACTACAATTTGAAGACTCAACAAATTTATGAAATATCCTTTTATCACTTTTATGTGGATAACATTTTAAGTGACTATATTGTGATTTATTTGACTAAATAAAAATATTTAAATTTAAAAAGAAATAATTATATAGAAGGTAGTATAAGCCAGGCATGGTGGTGCATACCTGTAATTCTAGTACTTGAGAGGCTGAGAAAGGAAAATCCTGGTTCAGAGACCAGCCTCAGCAATTACCAAGACTCTCAGCAACCTAGTGAGAGATACCCTGTTTAAAAAAAAAAAAAAGAACTAAAAAGGGTTGGGAGTGTAGCTCAGAGGTAGAATGCCCCTAGATTTAACTTCCAGTAATGCACATACACACACACACACACACACACACACACACATACACACACACACATACACACACACACACACACACACACACATACACACACACACATACACACACACACAAATGATCATGTAGCAGATACAAGATGATGGAAGAATGAAATGATAGAGAAAAATCACAGAATGCTAGAGAACCTTGTGAGAGACAAAGATTTAAATGTGAAGATGGTTTCAATTAGTCAAACACCACAGTGAAGCTGGTGCTCAACTGGTTAATTTAGGCTCTGCAGTTCCATTCACCAAGTATTAAACTGATTTTTCTTTTAAACAAATTGGCCTATGGAGATCATTGAGATCAGCATCTTTATAAAACTAATGAAGGAGAAGAATCCAAGGCTTGCTGTGTGCTATTTCAATAATTACTTCCTTCAGGGGAAGTTGGATTAGTTAAGAGACCATCAATTCACATTTTAAAGGCATAAAACCAACTCTTAAGGCAAATGCTTTGCATTACCATTGGTGAGTTTATATTGCCAGTTTAAAAAGTAAAGTTCCTTGTGTTGCTATAATGAAGAACTTAATATCATATTTGCATTTTCATCATATGGAGGAATCCCTTTATCTTTTTATTTTCCTAAGTAGAAGCATTTGTGCTATTTGGTGGGAGAATACACAGTAAAGCAAATCCTGAAATCCCTGTGTATTGCTTAAGTCAGAATGGCATTCTGACAACTTATTATAGCATTCTTCCTCATGCACACAGGCTATCCAGTGAGGTTTCGTGTTCAAATCGAATAAGAGTAATCATTCTTTTAGATAATTATTTTAATCAATGGTTAGATCTCTCTCTCATTTTTCCAAGTTCTGATAGAAGACAGTATGTGACAGGTCATAGTGCTAGGAAAATAGCAAGGAAGAAAGGCCAAGCCGTGGATTTAGGATTTATCAGATTTTTCTTCTCTGTAACTGAAAAATGTCTCTGCCTTTCTTTTCTCTGCAAGGTCTCCTAGATGAGAACAGAGGTGAAGAGGGTGAAAGACATGTAAAGGAGGCTGAATATGATTTATTTATGGACATCTAATGTAACCCTCCCCCTCTTTAAATTACTCATGCCACATGAAAGATGGACTAGTTGTTTTTATTTTCTTCTATAGAACAGAGATCGTCAAAAAAGACAGCCTCAAGGATCATATGCTCAAAATATTGGTAGTAGGTTTCACTAAATATTATGAAGACATTTAGGTATTGCTACAATAAATGAAGTAACATACCTTTTGAGCTATTATTGCATATTAAATGCTATTTGCTGAAGTTTAATGAATCATTTGTTTTTTAAAGCTAAACTTTTAAAAATTAGGTTAATTAGCCTAATAGTCCTAAAAAGGGAAATGATAGAAAATATTTTTGGAAATTTCTATTATGATGTTATTATTGCTTTGAAGCCACAATAAAAGGAACTGTAGGCGAGAGTACAACATGAAGAGTACAGAAAGATTTGAACTATTAACACTGTGAGAACTGGGCTTCAAGTAACCTACAAAAACTCTTTGTTTTACTTCTCCAATGAAACCAGATTTTCCTGCTTGCTGTTCTCCAGAATTGCTCTCTCTGAGAGTCTGCTCAAATAAATACTCTCCCCCTTCCTAACTCCCACGTGTGGTCCACAAGGCTTTCAAAAGCCTAGCATAAAGGCCCCTCTCTAGCCACTCAACCACTTCTCCTCCCCAGGTCTGCACCTGAATGTCACACTCAATGGCGCTCTCTGGTACAGCACACCAGGCAGCCTCCATTCTGACTGGTAAGCTATCTTTTCCTGCTGACTGAGATATGACTTAGCAAATGCAACTTTCAAAATTTTATTTCTGCTACACATTATTAATTCAATAAGTATGCCTCGGGCTTCTATTCTGGAAACTGTAAGTAACATGGTACGTAAAATCAACCCAATCTTTGCCCTTGTAGAGCTTATTGTCTAGCAAGTTTTTGTTCACATATTTGAACATGATATGCTTTGGTCTAATAATATGCTTTAGATAGTCACATTTGTACATGTATATATGTATTGATCTTATTTCTCTAATTGTATTTCAAATATTTATTTATATATGATATAATGCCCAAAAAAGACTTATAAGACAGTATCAAAGAAAACTGGAAGAGCCATTAGAGAACCATAAAGAAAAAAATTGAATTAGAGACAAGAGAGAAAACTGAAATGTCAAGCCTGAAGTTGCATGGTGGGATATTCTGAGTATTTATTGATTTGATCAACTTGAAGAAATTTCTGATTCAAAAATCTCAGGAGAATCTTTACCAAATTATCTCTGTTATTTGCTAGTTTATATTTCTCATGTCATCAGTGTTTTATTTAGTAACAGATTTCAGAGAAGACAGATTTTAAATGAATCTCCCTATTTTTACAGATGGGAAAATGAGCCAGAAAATATGTTCAGGCACATATCAGCGGAATATAGATAAGCAACAGTCACAGCAGCAGCAAAAATATACTTAAACTGTAACTTTTTTCATTAAAGCAGAGTAGAGGTATTACTTACAGTGATGAAGATTAGAGGCAAACTTGATTAATCAAAACATAGAATCATGAAACAGAACAGAGTCCAAAAATAGATGTGCACATATAAAGTCATCTGGTTTTGAAGCATAACACTCTGTAAGTTATAAAAATCACGTTTTTAGTTATCTTAGGACTTCTAGCCCAAACAAGATGGTAAAGACTTTATTTCTGTCTGCTCCTCCTGGATATAATAATGCAACAGGCAACCAAAGGGAAATTTTGAAAAGCAGAAAGGGGAAGTAGGACTGATTTGTGACTCTAGGACTGGAGGAATAACACAACTGCACCACATTTTAGGCCCCCTAGTCCCCAGCCTGAACAATGAAAGCAACCCAGGCTCAGTGTTTTTTGATACACAACCTAGCAAGTGAAGAGATGGACCTCTTGGGTAGTGTCATTCCTGCTCTGAATCAAATGTGAATCCCCACTCCCCAACAAAAACAGGCATAAGTAGGAAAGCACAGCAACAGTGACAAAGAGAATCCACTAGGACCTTTGTTAAGATTAAATGGCCAAAGAAAGGCTCTCCTCTGAGGCCTGAAACTCCCCTCTCACTGAGAGATATTGAGTCATAGAATGTCACCTGCACAAAGAACCTCACCGTGCCATAAGAAGTGCCCCAGCCCAGAAAGTCTCTTCGTTTTCATAGACTGGAGACACCCCTTCCTAGCCCAAAGTCCAAGGGCATCCATCATAACAAACACTGCTCCTGCAGAGAGATGCCATGGATCCTGGCTGGGACAACCCGTCTGCACATCAGCAATACTGGCAGAGGCAAATGGAAACCCTAGAGGTACCAGATAACCAATCAGAACAAAAGACCAGCATGGCCTCTCAATACTGTCATTGGAACCTCAGCCCACAAAACCTAATAGGACCTATGTGCTAATCCAAAACAGGATGACTGGCTGCTAAAATAATAATTAAAAAATTAAATGGGACCCATATTCTCCTAATATAACTAAAATGTCCAGGATTTACTAAAAAAATGACTTGTCATGCTAAGAACCAGGAAAAATGCAGCTTAAATAAATAAAAATGATTTGGATTTTAAAGAAACTATTATAAAAGCTGGAGAAAGAGAAACAAGAGGAGGAAGAGAAAGAAGAAGAAGAGGAAAATGAATGGAAATTGTAGAACTGAAAAATATAACATTTAAAGAGAAGAGTGGAGACCGCAAAGTACAGGACGAATAGAGGACAGATGAACTGAATTTATCCAATTAGGACAACAGCAAGAACACTGACTGAAAGATGATCAAACTAGAACCTCATGGCCAGTTGGACAACAACAAAAAGTTCAAATATATATGCCACCATAATCTTGAATGAGAGGAGAAAAAGAATGGGGCTGAAGGAGTATTCAAAAATAAAATGACTGAACATTTCCTAAACTTGGTAAAAGATACACACCTATAGATTCAAGAAACTGAATAAACCTCAATCAAGATAGACTTAAGGATCTTAAACAAAGATACATCATAATGAAAAACTTTTTCTTGAAAGCAGTCAGACAAAAATAAAATAATATCTTTTGGGAAGATTAATTTCAGGGACAGTGGCAGTGATTTTTCTACCTGAAATCATGAAAGCCTAAAGTAAATAACACATTTTCTAAGTTCAAGAGGGAAAAAAAAAACATCAACCACAAAAATCTATATATGGTAAAATTATCCCTCAGTAACGTAAGGGAAAAAAGACGATGTCAGATGAAGTAAAATTAAAGTGCTTGTTGCTAGGATACCTACATTTGTAGATTGGCTATAAGTAAACTTTTTCAAACAGAAAGAAAAGGATAAAGGATGAAATCTGGAGAATCAGAAAATAAGAACAATGGAATGAGCAGAATTATGAGTGCATATTACATGCTGTTCTTCTCAAGAGTTTCAGAAGGCATAGCTAATGATAAATTGAAACAAGAATACAACACCATCCAGTTAGCTATGATAAGCGAAAGATGTGTGTTATAATCCTTAGATAACCACTAGAAAAAGTATACTTGAAATGAGATGTACTAAAAGACACTATAAATGAATTAGGATAGACTCCCAAAAAATGTTCAAGTAACCCACAGAACAAGAAATAAGGGAATCAGAACCAGAGTGAATAAACAGAAAACAAAAAATAAAATAGCAGACTTCAGTTCTAAGACATTAATAATTACTTTAAGGTAAATTATCTGGATATACCAATCAAAAGACAGATATTAGTATTATCCAAGTGTATGTTGAAACTCACGTTAAATTCAGGATGTAGGCAGGTTGGAAGTAAGGGCAAGGAAGAAAACATGCTATGCTAACACTAACTTGGGAGTGGGGAGCAGAAGTGGCTACATTAATATCACATAAAGTCAACATTAGAGCAAAGAAAATTACCAGATACAAAGGAGGCTATAAAATTTATAATGATAAAAGCATAAATCCACTGGGAAGACATAAGGATAATATCCATGTACACACCAACAACAGAGCCTCAAAATGGGTGAAACAAAACTGATAAAAATGAAAGAGACAAATACACAATTAAAATTCGGGACTTCTAAACTATCTCAGCAACAGGTGGAAATACTAGTCAGAATTTCAGTAAGTATATAGAAGTGCTTAGCAACATAGCAACAGTATGAAGTTCATAGTTATAAAAGAACACTGCATCTAAGAAACACAGAATATACAATTGCTCAAGTATCCATACAACATTCACCAAGATAAACCATTTCTTGGGCTGTAAAACAAATATAAAAAAAATATTGAAATCAGAAAGTTCTCTGATTTCAAGTTCTCTAGAATCAGACTTGAAACTGGTAAGAAAAAAAAGAAAAGAAAAAAAGCCAGGTGTGGTGGCGCACACTTGTAATCCCAGCATTTGGGAGTCTGAGACTGGAGGATCTGGGTTCGCAGCCAGCCTCAGCTACCTAGTGAGGCACTCCGCAACTTAGTGAGACTCTTTTTCAAAATAAAGAATAAAAATAGAGCTGCAGGGTATAGCTCAGAGGTAGAATGCCCCTGAGTTCAGTCCCCAGTACCGCAAAAAAAAAAAAACAGGAAAATCTCTAGACACCTTGAAATGAAGCAATACACGTCTAAATTCTCCATAGACTCCACAGAGAAAATCTTAAAACAAACAAAAAATATAAAATGGATTGAAGAATTAAAGATCGCAGAATAGAGGTAGACTGTGTTTTAGGAGCTCTGAGACTCAGAACTCAACCCGTGGGAAGACTGCTTCTTGACAAGGGAAGAAAAGCAGCCAGAACTCAAAAGAACAATGACAGTCGAAATGCAGAGGAATCGGAGGCAGCAGAGAGAGCAGAGGACTGTAAAGAGCTCCAAGAGTCTCCTCTGGTGAGTGGAGAGGGAAAGCGGCAGCAGCGCCATCCTGGCCAGGCTGCACCAGGGTTAGCAGCTGCTGAGACTGAGGCTCCCAGACACTAACTCCAGTAAAGAAGCAGCAGAGTCTAGTGAAGGCGTTGACTCGGGCCATTATTAAAAGCAGTCAACTTTTCTCTCAATGCCTGACAAAGATCCGACTACCCAGATGGCCCAGCTAGATTCTGTGGCTGTAGCTGAACTCATCTCTGCCTGCAGAGACTCCTGGAACTCTCAATACAGTGAGTTAACAAGCCATCCCAGCAGGAGAATGACCTGTGAGGCCACAGAGACTTGCATGGCAATGACTCCCGGGGGCTGTGAGTTTGCAAATTACCCCTACAGAGGGGGTAGGGACTACAGTTGAACACAGCAGAAATGAGAATTAGCAGACAACCCCTAGGGACATTCAGGTGGGAGGGACAGCAGTTCACGGCCCCTTGGCAGGGTCTCCAGTGATCATTACAGGTCAGCTACCCATGGTGTCTGTGGGGTGAAATAACTGAGACTATAGAGTTGCAGGCTCAGAAAGCTATACTCTCACCTGGCCACATTGGGATGCTAGAAGTCCCAAGGCCAGAGGCCAACAAGGGCTCACATTATTGCAGTCCCCCAGAGCAGCAGTGGTGTCCCTGGGTCTAAATAACTGAGCCACCCAAGCCCCACACTCAGAACAGTACAATCTCTTCCTGCCAGAGCTTGGACTCTGAAAGCAGGAAGGCCATGGGGCTGGCAGGGGTTCACATGATTACAGCTATAGGCTGGGAACTCAACATTCTCTCCATCAGTAGAGTTTGTGCCTGGCATGCATGCCTGCCAATAACTTGACAATGACAACTTGAACAGGTGATGTTCAGGGGCAAAACAATAAGAAGCATTCCAGACTTCTCAACCCAAGTCATGAAAGCCAAAAGGGCCTGGTATGATGTTCTCCAGACCCTGGAAGCAAACAACCTCCAACCAAGACTGCTATATACAACAAAGATATCATTCAAAATTGATGGAGACAGAAAATATTCCAAGACAAGCAGAAACTAAAAGAATTCATGACTACCAAGCCAACACTAGAGAAAATACTTAAAGAAATAAAACACAAAGAGGAAAAAGGAAGCAAACACAAGAACCAGAAGATGGGTAAACTCTACCAGATGGGCAACTAAGCCAAGAAGAAATAACACTACATCAAACAGAAAATAGAATTTCAAATGACAGGAAACAAATATCTCAAAAAATAACACTGACTGTCAAAGGTCTTAACTCCCCAATTAAAAGACATAGACTGGCAATGTGGATTAAAGAACAGAATCCAACTATATGCAGCTTGCAAGAAACTCACCTTTCAGCCAAAGATGTCCATATGCTAAAAGTGAAAAGATGGAAAAAGATATACCCTGCAAATGGAGACTGAAAACAAACACAAGTAGGAACATTCTTATTTGACAAAACAGACTTTAAATTAGAACACATCAGAAGAGACAAAGCAGGTTACTTATTATTAAGAAAAACAAGAATTCAACAAGAAGATATAATGATAGTAAATAGTATCAATAATAGTTAATATTATTCAAATGTGGGTGCATCCACTTTTATAAAACAAACTCTGGCACAACAGGTCTCAAACAGACCCAAATACAATAATATTGGGAGATTTCAATACACCACTCATACCACTCACTATATCAATCTTCCAGGCAAAGGATGAGTAAAGACTCTTCAGACCTAAAGAGCACTATAGAACAAATGGTCCTAATAGACATATACAGAATGTTTCAAAAACAAAGCTGAATGCACATTCTTCTCAGCTACTCATGGAACTTTCTCAAAAAAAAACCCCACATTCTGGGCCACAAAGAAAGTACCAACAAATTTTAAAAAATGTAATATAATTCCCTGCATCTTCTCAGATCACAACAGAATGAAAGTAGAAATTGACAACAGGAAGACCAAAATAAATTATATAAATACATGGAGACTGAATGATACTCTCTTGAATGAGGACAGGATCAGAGAAGAAATAAGGAGAAAAATAAAAAGAATCCTAGAATTAAACAAAAATAGCAAAATGATGTACAAAAATCCATGGGACACTTTCAAGGCAGTTGTAAGAAGAAACTTTATAGCCTGAGTTCCCACATTAAAAAAAAAAAAAACATAAATTAACCAAACACCTAATATCATAACTCAAGGACCTAGAAAAATAGGAACAGTCTAATCCCAAAGCCAGTGGAAATCAGAAGATAATTAAAACCAAAGCAGAAATCACTGAATTAGAGAACAAAAAAAGCAATGAAAAAGGATCAACAAAACAAAAAGCTGGTTCTTTGAAAAGATTAACAACATCAACAAACCCTTAGCCAACCTAACCAAAAGAAAGAAAAAAATCAGCCCAAAAATCATAAATGAAAGAGAAGATATCACCACAAACAGTGGGGAAATCCAGAGGATCATCAGAAACTATTTTGAAAATTTATATTCCAATAAACTGGAAAAAATGGAATTAATCAACAGATTTCTAGGCACATACAATCTACTTAAATCGAACCAGGAAGACATAGAAAACCTAAACCAACAGATAGCAAGCAAAGCGATAGAAACAGCAATAAAAAGCCTTCTATCAAAGAAAAGCCCAGGTCCAGATAGGTTTCCAGCTGAATTCTACAAAGCCCTTACAGAAGAACTAAACCCAATACCTCACAAGTTATTCCTTAAAGTGAAAGAGATGGAATTCTTCCAACTCCTTCTATGAGGCCAGTATCACTTTAATACCAAAACTGAATAAAGATCCCTCAAGAAAAGAAAGCTATAGACCAATATCATTGGTGAACATAGATGCAAAAATTCTAAACAAAATACCAGCTATGCACATTTAAATCCACATCAAGAAAATTATACACCATGACCAAGTTGGTTTCATCCCAGAAATGCAAGGTGATTCAACATATACAAATAAGTATATGTTATTCACCACATAAATAGAACTAAGGACAAAAATCAGATGCTTATCTCAATAGATGCTGAAAAAGCATGTGACAAAATACAACACCCATTCATGTTAAAAGCACTGAAAACAATCAGAATAGAAGGAATGTATCTCAACATCTTTAAGGCAATATACAATAAACCCAAAGCCAATGTCATATTGAATGGGGAAAAACTATGGGAATTCCCTTTAAAATCAGGAACAAGACAAGGATGCCCACTATCACCACTCCTTTTCAATATAGTCCTCAAGAATCTTGTCAGAACAATAAGACAAAGGAAGGATATCAAAGGAATTCAAATAGGAAAAGGAGAGTTAAAATAATCTCTATTTGCCTGGCGTGGTGGCGCACGCTTGTAATCCCAGCATTTGGGAGGCTGAGACCGGAGGATCTGGGTTTGAGGCCAGCCTCAGCTACGTAGTGAGGCACTCTGCAACTTCGTGAGATTCGGTTTCAAAATAAAGAATAAAAACTGGGCTGGGGGTATAGCTCGGAGATAGAATGCCCCTGAGTTCAATCCCCAGTACCGCAAAAAAAAAAAAAAAAAAAAAAAAAAAAAAAAAAAAAAAAAAAAAAAAAAAAAAAAAAAAAAAAAAAAAAAAGATCTCTATTTGCAGATGGCAAGATCCTGTATTTAGAAGACTTAAAAAACTCAATCAGAAGACTACTAAAGCTGATTAATAAATTCAGTAAAGTAGTGGGATACAAAATCAATCCAAAAAAATCAGTAACTTTTATATATGTCAACCATCAACCCACTGAGAAAGGAATCTAGAAAACAATTCCATTCACAATAACCTCAAAACCAGTGAAATACCTAGGAATAAACCTAACCAAGGAAGTAAAAGACCTCTACAAGGAAAAGAAATTGATAAGATCTTAGAGGAGATGGAAAGATCTCCCTTGCTCTTAGATAGGTAGAATAAATATTATCAAAATGGCCATTCTACCAAAAATGATCTACCAAGTCAATGCAATCTCTATCAAAATACCAATGTATTCTTCACAGACCTAGAAAATTAGTCATAAATTTCATATGAGAAAACAAAAGACTCAGAATAGCCAAAGCAGTTCTCAGCAATAAGAACCATGCTGGAGCTAGACATGGTGGCTCATGCTTGTAATCCCATGCTTGGTAAACTCATGTTTGGGAGGCTGAGACAGAGGATCTGGGTTCACAGCCAACTTCAGCTACTTAGTGAGGCCCTCCGCAACTTTGAAACCCTGTTTCAAAATAAAGAATAAAATAAGGACTGGGGGTGGAGCTTGGAGGTAGAATGCCCCTGGGTTCAATCCCCAGTACCAAAAAAAAAAAAAAAAAAAAAAAAAAAAAAAAAAAAAAAAAAAAAAAAAAAAAAAAAAAAAAAAAAAAAAAAAAAAAAAAAAAAAAAAAAAAAAAAAAAAAAAAAAAAAAAAAAAAAAAAAAAAAAAAAAAAAAAAAAAAAAAAAAAAAAAAAAAAAAAAAAA
>PVLC010000763.1:0-116830 GCA_004027655.1 Graphiurus murinus
ATGTCCATCCACAGATGAATGGATTACAAAACTATGGGATATGTACACAATGGAATTTTACTCAGCCATAAAGAAGAACAAAATCATGTTCTTTGCAGGGAAATGGATGCAACTGGAAAACATTATGTTAAGTGAGATTAGCCAGTCACAAAGAGTAAAGAAGCATATGTTCTCCCTAATATGTGGATGCTAGGGAGAAAATGGGGCATAGGAGGGTCTCCAGATGAAAAGGAGAGACCCTCGATAAGCAAAGAAGTTGATTTAATTGTAGTGGATACATGGGGCAGAGGGACATGATGTACTTACACAATCATATCAAGGTCACTCACTGAACTGAACCTGAGGGGGAGGCGGGGTGAGGGAGAGGGGTGGGAATTGGGGAAGGGGTCAAATGAGAACTGTGTGCAAATATGTTGTTAACAACTTGTACTTAACAAAGATGTATGCTATATTGCACGAATTACTACAATAAAAGATAAATTAAAAAAAAGAGGAAGGGTCTAGTGAAAAAAGATTAGGTCATTGGGGGGAGTGCCCTTAGGAGGCATTAAAGTTGGTCTTTAGGAGTGAGTTAGTTCCCTTGAGAGCAAGTTGTCATAAAGCAGCAAGCATGCCGGGCAAAGTGGTGCACGCTTGTAATCCCAGTACTTGGGAGGCTGAGATAGGATGATTACAGGTTCAAGGACAGCTTCAGCAAGTAGCGAGACTGTCATCAACCTAGTGAGATCCTGTTTCCAAATAAGAAATAAAAAATCAGACTAGGGAGCCAGGCGCGGTGGCGCACGCTTGTAATCCCAGCATTTGGGAGGCTGAGACCGGAGGATCCGGGTTCGCGGCCAGCCTCAGCTACCTAGTGAGGCACTCTGCAACTTAGTGAGACTCGGTTTCAAAATAAAGAATAAAAAATAGGACTGGGGGTATAGCTCGGAGGTAGAATGCCCCTGAGTTCAATCCCCGGTACCGTAAAAAAAAAAAAAAAAAAAAAAAAAAAATCAGACTAGGGGTGTAGCTTGAAGGCAGAATGCCCCTGGGTTCAATCCCCAGTACCACAAAAAATAAAAAAAAGGAAAAAAATAAATCAGCAAGCCCAACTCCCAAATCTCTGTCTTCCTCTCAGACCATGCAATCTCTGCTACACCTTATGATATAGAAGGCCCTCACTAGAGGCAGGACCAGACCCATGCTTTTGGACTTCCAAAGTGTGAGCTAAATAAACCTCTTATCTTCATAAAGCACCAACCTTCAACTCTGGTGTTATAGCACGCAATGGACCGGTGCGGGGCCTTTATCTTATTTGTGAGGGAGGAGACCTCATGTATCAACTACTTAATACTTTCACTTTCTAGTAACTGAATTTCAGAAGGAGCACATTCAAACCATACAAGTGGGCTTTTTAAAAGTAGCCCATGGGGGGAAAACACTCTGAGATAAAATAGAGGGAACTATAAACAATTAAAAAGAAAATATTAATTACAAAACCATAGAACACTGAATTCATAACCAGTATATTTGCTATTGGCTACATTTGATTGGTTAGAATCTTCTCGTCCCTTTGGTGTCCTTGACTGGATTATTCTCCATGTATTTTAGCTTATGTCTTATATTTCCTCTCCTGTCATCCTTTTCTGTTGACTTCTGGAAGATTTCAGTCAGATTTTTCAGTTCCTGCTAGTCATGCACCACCACCCCCTCTATTTTTCTTTATTTATTTCTACCATAATATTTTTTGAAACTAAAATTTCCTCTTTGTTTATTATTTCTACAACATTTACAAAAATCTCCTCTTTAATCAATTTGAGAAACTCATTTAGATTATTTTACATATTTCACCAGTCCTTTTAAAAAATACTACCTGCTGCGGTCTACATGTTCCAGTGGCAATCTGCTTTGAACTGCAGTTCCTGCTACTAGATGGCTAATGATTTCACCTGTGATTTCATGTTATTCTAGAAATATCAGAGTCTTGACTGGTATTGGGTATCGTGAGTACACATTGGTCTGGCGAGTTTAATGAGGCATGAGGGACCGTGCCCTCTAGCAAACCACCCCAGGCTCCACACAGCGCCTGCATCCTGATTTGATGTCTTTGCAGAAGGTGACTGCTCAGGTAAGGGAGTCCACCTGAAAATCTCTTTGAGAGAAGAACCACTGGGAGTAGACCAGCATCTTAGTTTAAAATTTCACAGTCAGTTAGAATTTGGAGTGGTAAAAGTGAAAAAAAAAAATAATGCTTCTGGCCAACAGATAAAATCTATTTTGTATACATCAGCTCCCAGCAAGGCTTTGTCTGCTTCAATATGACCCAGTTTACCCCTGGTGGTTGGATTTTTTTTTTCTATTGATTTCTGCCTGGTGGGAGTGATGGGTCAAGCAATGCCTTTCTCAAGGATGGATGGAAGGGAGCCAGGAGAAAAACTGAAAAAGACATGAGCATTTTAGTTTGCTTCTTTGAGGCGGGGTTACCAGGGATTGAAACCATAGGTACTCTACCTCTGAGCTAGATCACCTGCCCTTTTTATTTATTTATTTTTTTATTTTGAGACAGGGTCTCACAAAGTTGCTGAAGTTCTCACTAAGTTGCTGAGGCGGGCTTCAAACCTGCTATCCTCTTATCTCAGCCTCCATTGCCCCTGGCTCTTGCTACGTTTATATTGTTGTCACCCTGGTGCTATGTTCTCTCTCTCTCTCTCTCTTTCTCTTTCTCTCTCTCTCTCTCTCTCTCTCTCTCTCTCTCTCTCTCTCACACACACACACACACACACACACACACACACACTTGCATGCACACTAATACACAATATGAGTCAAGGTTATACAGAGAAAGAGAAACAATAGGATAGATAAATAGATGGATAGATAGATAGATACATAGATACACAGATGATAGATGAGGATAGATAAATGATAGATAGATGGCAATAGATGATACAGTGTTACAGATGGATGATAGATACATCGATAGATACATAGATACATGATAGATGAAGATACATGATGGAAGATAGGTAGATGACAGATAGATAGATAGAGGTAGATCATAGATGATAAAGAGATTTTTTATAGAGACTGATTCATGTGGTTACGGAGGCTGATGGGTTCCAGAAGCTGGAGAGTGAGCCAGCAAGCTGAGATCTAGAAGCATCAATCCATGTGTAGTTCTAGACCTCATTCGAAGGTCTGAGGACCGCAAGAACCAATGGTTTGGTTACAATCCACAGACCTGCAGACTTGACACTCAAGGAGAGCCAATGCTTCAGTTCACGTGTGAAGGCAACAAAAGCCCAGGTCTTCATTCAAAAGGCAATCCGGTAGGAGGAATTCTCTCTGACTCATGGACTATTAGCCTTTCTATTCTGTGTAGGCCCTCCATTGATTGGATGAGGCCCGCATTAGAGAGGGCCCTCTCCTTTATTCAGTCTTCATATTGAAATGTTAATCTCATCCAAGAACACCCTCATAGAAATACCTACAATAACATTTAACCAAATATCTGGGAATTCTGGGGCTACCAGGTTGACACATTAAATTAGCCATTGTACAACCACATACATCCCAAGACAACACCAGCCTTGATGTCCCCAGGCTTTTGGTTAGTGGTAATGATGGTTTCTTATAAACCTTTCCTCCCCTAAGTCATTCTTGTCAGGTAATTTGGTTACAATGATAAAAAGTTGACTAACATGCCGTTTTATTTTTTCCTTTGAGGCAGGGTCCCACTATGCCCAGACTGTCTTTGAACTTGCAATTCTCCTGCCTCAGCCTCCCAAATTGCTGAGGTTACATGTAGACCACTGCTTCTGGGTGAGAAAATTATTATTTTTCTTCTTCTCCAAAACTAATATGTGCTCTGTTTCCAGTCCTCATTAAATTGCTCATCACACTGACTAATTAAGGGGCTACAGCTTGTATATGCATTAACATGTATTTATTTTTACTATATCTGGACCAATAAGAATACTCTTCACAGAAGCACATGATAAATGTTTATGGGTTGAAGGGATAAGTGAAGGAGTAATGAATGGATGAATGAAATGATCACTGAGAGCAAATCTTTAATGCAGAAGTCACGAGTCACTATGCAAATAGGAAAGAAATACAGTTTATAAATGGTACTAGAAAGTCATATGGTTGAGCTGTGAAGCATTATAAGACACTTCCTGGTTTTAAAACACAAGATTAAACAACGGAAATTGCTGGTTCTTGTGATCACTTATTATGTCTCATTATAGTTCCAAGTAATTCTCATTTATTCTATTTCAATTTGTGTCTGTGTGTGCGTGTGTATGTTTCTGTTCCTTTTTTTTTTTTTTTTTTTAAAATGTGTTTCAACTGGGTTTGGTTAGTGTCTCTATGCTGGCAACCAGGAAAGACGCTTAAGAAGTTATTCTATGACTTTTTAAGTCCTGGATGATTCAAAGATTCATTGTCACCCTAATTGAGCAGGTAGTCTTCTTTTTTTTTCATCTGTCATCTACCTTGCTTTCCTCCTGCTTTTCTTGTTAGTGAGGAAGAGTGGGAGTTCTGTGCTCATTTTGAAGCATTCAGTTCTCCTTGGCTCCTTGGGGAATTAGCCACCATGCCCGACTTCCGAGAACTCTTGGAATAAAGCGATTTGACAGAATGTAAATTTAACCCTACTTTGATAGCTCCTGCTGTGTAGTTTTCTCCTAAATATAGATCACGTTGGATATTGGTTGAGGAAACAATTTTCTTCTGAAATTGAAAGAACATAAGCGATAAAGGCTGGAGGAGACATGCCAGTTTTAGTTTCTTAACCTGACATTGTTTTCATTTAATTTATCTGTTACTCTCTTTTAAATATATCATCCATCTTTTCCCAAAAGTTCACTTTTTAAAATATTCACCTCAAATTTATTGAACACTTGCAAAAGCCAATGTGTAGCTCCTATTCTTGGACCTGCAGTTATAGCTAACAGGGTTATGCCCTAACATTTGATAGCCTACTCCTGTTATTTACCCTCTGTCATTTTTATTCTGGTTTTATTTCCTTGTCCCAATTACATATGAAGAATAATTTCAGACAAGAATAAATACAAATGAATGCATACTGAAATAGCCCAAGTAAATTCATGAATTATTAATTCATAATTTTCCCATATGTCACGTTATAGGCAATCCTTTTGCAGTATTAGTACTAAGGATTTCATTTTTTATAATCCCAGGGACAAATATGCCTTTATAACATTTATCCCCAAAATTTAATATTCCAAATTTGATTTTCTTCACTTCATACTGAAATATATATCCCTTTCAGTCAAATTTTGCTACTAATTTTATTTTCATTGAAAACATTTGCATCAAATGATTTCTCTCTTCTTCAGCACTCTGAGTATTCATGGAAGAGGCTTTTTGTCCATTCAACATTCAGCAAATATGTATTGATTCTTCCTTACATGCCAAACACTGGGGATGATAAGGTAATAAAAAGACAAGGTATGATCAAATAGAGCTCCGATTCTACACGTTGTGAAGAGTCGCAGCCCTGGACCTCAAAGATGCTTGATAAGTAATAGACCACTTAGGCTTACATGTGGAAAATTAAAAACTGTACACAATTATGTTGTGTATCATTTCATCATAGAATATAGAGCCAAATGCTGAGTTGTACTTAGGGACCCTAGTCCTTGATAGTCTTGAGTTTTCAATAGCCTTTTTCTAGGAAAACTTAAAAGACAAAGCCTATGTGGTATCTCTGAAAGAAGATTTTTTCTCATTATGATATAAGTATGTGTATGTACTTGTTTATATACATGCACACACATATACATGACACATTTCTGAAATTGAGTTTATGATTTCTTGGTGGCACTAAAAATATTAGAGTTAGCTCCTAATCAATTCACTGCAAAGGCCAACAGAGTGGAAACTCAACCTTTTTCAACAAGAAGACATTTCTAATAGAATCAGCTGTTTGCTTTTCTGGAGATTTGCACTGAAGAAATGATAAATAAGGAGAAATCCATCAAGTATTTGCCCCGGTGCTAACAATAGGAAAAGCATTCTGATATGTACCGAGAGTGATACAATCAACAATAAGATGGACCTTGCCCTCAAGCATTACACAATCTAGTTAGGCAAGCCAGGATACATGTAACCTGCCACACTGAGAGGAGGCCTTCCAGAAAGACTTTATCAAGGAGGTGGAACAAGGTGCTCATAAAGGACAGTTCACATTCTCAGTCCATCAAGAGAGAGAACACATTACCAGTGTCTTTCTGTTTTCATGCGCATACAACAGAGCTTTGCATGAGTTAGAAACTGGAAACACATTTTCTTGAGAAAACTCAAACTCACATAAAACAATGAAAAATGGTCTTCCACAACCATGTGAGCAAATGAATAGCACCGGTAATAATAATAATCACTATTACAGCTAACATTTATTACGCACCATTTTAAAGATTTTAATTGTACTTATTTAATTTTTACAATAACTTGATTGAGATAATTGTTATCATTATCCTTATGCAGAAGAGGAAAGGAAGGCATAAAACAGTGAAATAACTTGTCCAAGATCGTGCAGCTCGTCAGTATCTGAAACAGGAACTTGATCCCATGGGGTTTGGCTTCTGTGTCTATGTGTTTCACCAGCAAAGCAGGATAGAGAATGTGAAGGATAATATGCCATGAGTTCTTCCTTCAAGACCTTTAAATCTAAATGGAAAACTTTACAAGTTTGGGCTGTTTAAATATCTAAACAGTAGCCAGGCATGGTGGTGCATGCTTGCAATCCTCATACTTGAGAGGCTGAGACAGGAAGATCACAGGTTCAAGGACAGCCTCAGCAATTTAGCGAGGCTCTCATAAACCTAGTGAGACCCTGTTTCTGAATAAGAAATAAAATTGGTCTGGGGATGTAGCTCGGAGGTAGAATGCCTCTGGGTTCAATTCCCAGTACTACAAAAATAAATAAATAAATGAATAGCCAAGTAGTAATAATTGCACTTACATTTAAGCAATTGCAACACATCTTGACATGAGGAGCAATGGCATTGATGAATCAGTTAGAGAAGGAGGGGGTGACTGAAGCCTAGGGTCCTCTGGGGGGATTTTGTGGAGGAGGAGGAGGAGGAGGAGGAGGAGGAGGAAGGACTTAGTTCTGGAAAGCTGGGTTAGAGTCGAACAGTTAAACAGAAAGTGCATTAGTCAGCTTTTTATCCTTGAGACCCAAACAGCTGACAAGAACACCTTAGAGGAGGAAGAAAGATTTATTTGGCTCCTGGTGTCTGAGGCCTGAGTCCATGGTTGACCAGCTCCGTTGCTGAGAGTCCAACAGGAGACAGAACGTCATGGTGGAGAGGTGAGGCAGGGGAGAGCTGCCCAGCTCACAGCATCCCCAAACCAGGAAGGAAGAGAGAAGAGAGGGAGAGAGGCTGGTTTCCAGGGCACACTCCCAGCAACCTGCTTCCTCCAGCTAGGTTCCTCTTGTCAGTTGCCCATACACCCATCAATGGATTAATCTACTGAGGAGTTCAGAGCCCTCATGAGCCAGGCACTCCCCCGAGAAAGCCCCACGTGCTGACACGGCTGCACTGGGACACATAACACATTGGAGGACATTCCAGATCTTTACCATATCAGAAAGCACACTCCAGAGAGAAGACATGTTAGGAATGCAAGCACAGCTAATCAACAGCAGGCTACACTCTGGAAAAAAAAAATTATAGATCAGATTGCCTGGAATAATGGATCTTTATTCCTAAGTGTTGAAGAATGGTCACAAAAGACTGAAGCCTGTGGTAGAGCCCCCAGAGTGGCCAGATGAGGTTGGGACCCAATGATCCTCCAGATCTCCTGGCACTTGGATCTTTGCAAAACAGGGATCTCCCCTGCTCCAGGTTCAATGGCTTCTAGGAATTCTTCCCAGAGTAAGCCAACTTGGGGCACTATTTTCACCCACGGAGGCTGACCCCAGTGAGTTTTCTGGTTCTCCATAATCTTAGAGACCTCACTTCCTCTCAGCCAAAGACAAAATGGCTTTGTCTTCCTTATGGTCACTGTCAAAGACAAGCCACCATTTGCTCTCCCTGTCCAGGGCAATTGGCGCAATTGCTTCCAAAAATATAGACATTCTCAGGGGGAAGACATCTTTCATCCCTGCAAACATGCTCGGAGGCAAGGGGTCACAAAGACTGTTTGGAAAAGAGGAGTGAAGGAAGGAGAGGAAGTGAAATCTAGGATTCGAATGAACAGGAGTCATCCCCTCACAGATGTATTTGCCCAAACATTTTTTCCTCAGGTGACTTGTTGATGGTTTAATGCATAAAATGTCAAAAACCTAGATTGGATATTTCAAAGCGACTCTAGGTGTCTTTCCTATGAATCCCAGTTCATCCTCCCAGGGTCCATACCATTTTTAAGAGTGGCTGGCCTTCCTGTGCTTACCTCCATGATACAGCGATTTTTTTTTTAAAGATTTTACCTGCTCTCGGGAGACAATGTTATGCCAAATATAGTGCAGTTCTCCACAGCTTGTAAAATCAACTATGTGGCACAAACTTGATGATGTTCTCAAAAAGAAACGTGGCTTCAAAGGGACATGGCCTGCTTGTATTACCCCTGCCATTTCCCGTATGGAATTTCATAGAAATGGCCATACATGCATTGTTCCACATCCTGGTTGCCATAAATAAATAAATAAATAAATAAATAAATAAATAAATAAATAAATAAATAAATAAATAAATAAATATATTTTTTTCTGTGAAAGGAGAGGAAGACAAAAGTAAAGCAAAATGCGATCTATAGAGGAAAATGGAATCTGCAGCCAGTGGCGTAAGATTACACTGGCAGTGGGGGAGTTATTTTCTTCCTTCAAAGAACCATGTTTGATGTTGGAACTGGACTCTTTGGTGATGAGACGCACAACCTGGGAGATAAATCCAATTCAAACTCAGAACAGGGGTTTCAGATGCTGCTTAGCAGGGTTATCTTAGGGGTTAACGCATGAGGAGAGGTGACATTGTGCCTTGTCTGTCTGTCCTAGGTTTGTTGGACAGAGATAATATGGCGAGCTCCCCATGATTTCCCATACAAAGGCATTTACATTCTGTCATAATTATTCATCATAAATACTGTGACATTTAGTATCTAGAAAATGTTTAAATCTTGTCTGTTTCTTTTCCTTCTTTCCATTGATTCCCACATCTCTCCCTATTTATCTCTGTGCATCACACATATTCCACTATGAACTCGATTTTGTGGGTGAAAGGCCACGACTAACGGTGTGCCTGCCTTATCTCTGTCCCAGAGAGTGCTGGCTCACAAATGAGCAGGCTGCACCTACTGTACATAAAACACCAACATCACTTTGATCTCTCCTTAATGTGCTAGGTTTAGATTACTTTGTGAGCAAAAAGGGTGAGAGGTGGCGGGATACTATTTTAACTAACTACTGGGGGCAGTATTTATTCATGGTGTAGTTTTTTAATGGGAAAGATGGAACATGAAAGCCTATCAACTGTACTGCTCAAAGAGTCTGACAATACAGAATATTTTTTATAGATAAAAAGTGAGGCATCTTCAACTTCTCTGTGTAACATAAATTGTATGGAAAAAAAAGTAAGACATGCAAAAAATCCAGGTAGAAAGCTATCTATCTATATTCTGTTAGGATTGCATGGGACCCTGCCAGGAGACCAGAGGACTATTTCAGAGTTGTGTTTATGAGATGCAAAATGCAACATGAAAACAATAAACATCTACATTTTGAGAAAGATTTTCGGGGCACTTATGATTAATGTAATATTGGTTTATTAAGAACTAGATATTTAAGCCGGGTGTGGTGGCACATGCTTATAATCCCAGTACTCGGGAGGCTGAGACCGGAGGAGCACTGGTTTGTGGGCAGCTACTTATGAGGCCCTCCACAACTTAGTGATACCCTTTTTCAAAATAAAGAATAAAAAAAATAAGTCTGGGAGTATAGCTCAGAGGTAGAATGACCCTGAATTCAATCTACTGTACTGCAAAAAAATTAAAAGGAAAGAACTAGGTAATTGACACATATGGTAGCACACTCCTGTAATCCTGGCACTTGGGGGAGGCTGGAACAGGAGGTCACAGGTTCAAGACCAGCCTCAGCAACGTAGTGAGACTCACCAACTACGTGGGACCCTGTTTCAAAAAAAAAAAAAAAAAAGGCTGAGGGTATGACTCGGAGATAGTATGCTCATGGATTCAATCTGTGATACCACAAAAAGAAAAAAATAAATAGCAAAGTATTTCAGAAAGTATCTATTAAAATATGGTAACAGGATGGAAACTCAGGAAGAAATATACAAGGATCATATTCTTCATGTTTGGAAGACTTGCTTTGTCTTTCATTTACAATCAGACTCTAAATCCTGTTCTGTATTTTCTTAGTTATTTTATTGGTGTTTTGTAATTCTTCAAAGTAGTGATATTCAAAGTGAGGTATTCCTATATGCACACAACATCTGTTGGCAACCCCTCCCTCCCACACGGACTAGTGTACATGCACACAATATTATTTGTTCTGTTTTCTTCTTCCCTTCCCCCTCCCATCCTCTGACCTTCCCTTCCCACCTCCTCACATTACTCTACCTATCTCTCTCCTCATTTTCACGAAGTCTCTTTTCCTTCCTATTTTCTCTCTAGCTTCCACATATGAGAGAAAACATGTGTCCCCCGATTTTCTGAGTCCAGGCTGATCTCACTTACCCTCATGTTCTCTAGTTCCATTTTCCTTCTTGATGGCTGAGTAAAATTCCATTGTGTATATCTGCCTAAATCCTATTATGTTTAATTCCATAATTGCTTAAAAATTCTGCCCTTGCCTTTGATGAATCATATCTTTGCTTCTTTCCTGGCTCATCACAATCTTGCTCCCAAACAGTGATTCTCTCTCTTTTTTTAAAATTTTTATTCATACATTGTAAGCATACATCTTTGTTAGGTACAAATTGATAACAATATATGTGCTCACAACTTTCATTTGACCCCTTCCCCAAATTCCCACCCCGCTCCCTCACCCTCCCTCCTTCTCAAGTTCAGTTTAGTGAATAACCTTGATATACATTAGTGTGCCCCCCCCCCCCACCGTCCAACCCCTTCGGTTAAATCAACTTCCAAACAGTGATTCTCAATGTTTCTTTCTGTCTTCAGGCACTAGTGGTACCTGATATACTTCCAACACTTACAGTATTAAGTGGGGCAGTATTTCTTAAGGTGGAGGGGTGTAATATACAAAAGAACTTCTGGAATAACTTGTGTGTTCTATAGAACTCTCTACAATGATTTTCGTATGCCTACCATTTCCCAATTTGCACCTAGGAATCATTTGTGCTTTTACTATTTAGCCCTTTGTAATCTGGCCGTGACTCAGGTAATTAAATGCATCAGCAACTATGAACCTCACTTATATTTTGTGAATCTCTCTCTCTCTCTCTTTTTTTTTTTTTTTTTTTTGCAGTACTGGGGATTGAGGTAGAATGCCCCTGGGCATTCTATACTCCTAGCCCTATTTTTTATCCTTTATTTTGAAACAGGGTTTCAGTAAGTTGCAGAGGGCCTCATGAAGTAGCTGAGACTGGCGATCCTCCTGTCTCAGCCTCCCAAGTACTGGGATTACAAACGTGTACCACCATGCCCAGCAAATCTCATCTTTTGACATATCATTCCATCTATCTGGAATATAAAATTCCATCCCACCCTCTTCTGCTGTCTCCCTAACAAACTTCTGTTTAATTCAGCTCAAAATCGATTCTTCAGTAGAACTTTCTCTATTGGCTCCTCAAAGTTATGATTGTTCTTATGTTATTTTCATAGCAACATGATAATGACTATGAAAATGCATTTTTCATGTGATATTCTAATTTGTGTTTTTAAATAGCTATCTTCTCAACTCCACCACCAGGCTGTGGACTTGAATGCCTATTCAGTTTTGTAAGTTTTGTAAGTCCTAATTCAAATGCAATAGCAGGTTCAAATACAATGGCAAACACTGTAAATGTAAGCTATAAATCAATGCTTGTCTATATGAGTACAATCATCTCTCAGTCCAAATATATGATCCTTAAGTACAGGTCTCATAATTTTTACCTTTGTATGCATACATGTAATCACCACTCAGATGAAAGTATAGAATGATTTCAATTTCCCAGAGGTTCTGGCATGCTTCTTCTTAGCCCATACCTTCTTCCAACCACCAGAGGTAACTTCTATTCTAACTTTTATGGGAAAACAAAAAACAAAAAAAAAAAGAAAAAATATTGTTGCTCTTGAGCTCCATATGGACTCTACAAGTAGGATCAGATAGCATATATTCTTTTGCGTCTGATGTCTGTCTTTCAACCTGGTTTTGGGAGTCATCCATGTTGTTGCATGTGTCAGTAATTCATTCTTTTATACTACATATAATTCCATTTTATAAATATGTCATGATTTGTTTACCTAATTTTTTTCTTCATGAGCATATACGCAGTTTACTATTTTTAATTCTCAGAAATAAAGTTACAGGGGAGCCCAAGATGGCGTCTAAGTGAAACACCTCTCCTCAGGTGCTGTGAGCTCGAATCAAATCTGCTTCTTGACAGAAGAAAAAAATCAACAAAAAAGGGAACAAAACAATGAAATTTCAACTACAACTAAAGAGACCCCAGAAAGTCGACCAGGGAGAGCAAAGGAGCCTGACTGTGTGGCAGCGGCACCAAATCACGGAGCTGCAGTGGGTATTAAGCCGGCCACCCGCCAGTGCACCCAGAGACCAGGCGTGGAGTAAGCGACTCCAGAACTCCACATCCGAACCAGGCATTGGATCCCCGCACCTTCCACAGTGACTGGAACTTGTGGTATGACCAGCGTAAGCCCGCACAGGGCCACCCCAGCTCATCTCTCCCTCTAGAGCTGGAGCAGCAATCAACTGCACCACTGAGCTTGAATCAAAACTGATGCAAAAGCAGCTTCTTGACAGAAGGAAAGAAAAGCAAAGCAGAAAAGAAAAAAAAAAGTGAATAAGGCAACAAAAGCAGCTGAACAGAACCCAGGGAGAACAAAGGAGCCAGTGCATGGCAGGGCATACACTGTGAACCGGTGGCCCCATTTTGATAGCCTTCATCTTGCCAGGCACCATCTTATCAGCCACCATCTTACCAGCCACCATCTTGCCAGTCACCAAGAGCAGCATCTATTAGCACCAAAACCTCCAACAACCCCCTGTGCACCCAGTGTCCAGAACTGGAGTAAGCAACTATGGAATTCCACCCCCTAATCAGGCAGCATAGCCCCACAGGATCAACAGTGATCATGAATAGCCAGGACAACTATCTTAAGTCTGCAGTGAGGACACCCCAGATCACCCCTCCCACTGGAGCCAGAGCAGAAGGAATCTGTAAGTTAAATTGCACCTTGGGGTGCAGGGGCCCCTATACAAAGCACAGACTCAGTCACCCACCCTTCAAGCGATTGGATAGAGCAGAAGTGCGGGAGGGACCCAGTGCACACAGGACATAGAGAATTTCCAGGCACCCTGGGAAATGCCCAGCAGATAGATTGCACTCTCACCACCAGCAAAGGCAGAGAGAGAGAGACACAGACAGGCCCTGTGGAGAGCTCAGAGACACAAACTGGCAGTGGGAGAGGCATCAGCAGAACCCCCTGCCTGTACTGACAGAGCAAATAAGAATACCAGACATACTGGAAAATTTAAGCTCCATACTTACAAACTAGCAGGGTTTTTGTTTTTGTTTCTTGTTGCTTTTGTGTTTTTGTTTGTTTGTTTTTTGTATGTGTGTATTATGTTTTATTTGTTTTTACTCTGTTTTTGTTTTGTACTGCCTTGATTTGTTTATGTTTGTTTGGATGATTGGTTGTTTTGTTATTTTTTGCTTAGTTTGTTGAATCTCCTCATTATCCCTTTTACAAGCTTCCCTTCCTTTCTCCCATCTATATTCTTCTCCTCAACACTTTTTCTCTTCTCTTTTCTTTTTCCTTTTTTCCCTATCTCATATCAAGACCATCTCATACTACCACACTTAAAACTCTACATTGACTACCAGAATCCCCCAACATATCTACCATCTCTAATCTTTACAATATATCACCTCAACACACTCAACCTCTTATTCCACTGGACCACATACTCTACTTTACCCTATTCTTGCATTCATCACTGTGACTTCTCATTCAACCTCTACCACTGAACACAACCTGTCCCTGTATATACCAGCAGACACCTCTGAACCCCCACTGCAGAGATTGGATAAGAAAGCTTGCAAGAGCAGCAAAGATATAAATTTAAGAACAGGGGAACCATGGGAAGGAAAAATAGCAAAGAAACAATGAGCCACCACAACCCCTCAATAATAGATCTCACTAACCCAGAATGGAAGAGAATACCAAAAGAACAATTCAGATCTTTAATACTGAAAACAACACAGGATTTTCAGAAAGAATGTAGGGAGAGTTGGAAAGAAATAAAGTAACAGATAAACAAAGAATCTGACACCCTGAACAGGAACCAAAGAGGAAGCATTGAAGGAAGTGAAAGATGCAATAACTGAAGTGAAGGCATCAACACAAACTATAAACAGTAGATTACACCACAGAGAAAATAGAATATCACTCATAGAAGATGACCATTCCAAAGATGAATCCATAGTACACAAATTAGAAAAAAAATTGACAGTATGAATTGGACATCAATGAGATTTGGGCCAATTTTAAAAAAGCTAACCTAAGAATAATAGTCATAGAAGAGGGATTAGAAGTTGAAACTTATGGAATAAACAATCTTTTCAAAGAAGTAATATCAGAGAATTTTCCAAACATAGAAAGAGAAGTTGACACACAGGTACAGGAAACACACAGAACTCCCTCCAGACAAAACCAAAGAAGAGGTTCACCACACCACATAATAATCAAGTAAGGAGAGAATTTTAAAGGCAACAAAAGTAAAAGGCAAAGTGACATTTAGAGGCAAACCAATTAAAATCACTCCAGACCTCCCAAACCAAGTCATGAAAGCCAGGAGGGGCTGGAGTAACATATTCCAAACTCTGAAAGAAAATAACTTGCAGCCAAGATTCTCATACCCAGAAAATCTCTCTCTCAAAATTGACGAGGATATAAAAATCTTCCATGACAAACAGAAACTGAAAGAATTTATGTCTTCCAAACCAGCACTTGAGAAAATACTCAAAGGGATTAACTACAAAGAAGAACTAACAAGTAAATGTCAGAACCAGAGAAACAATAATTTCGAGGAAGCAAACAACTAAGCAAAGAAGAATAAAAATCACCGAAAAAAGAAGTCAAAACTCAAAATGTTAGGAATTAAAAATCATCTCTCAGTAATCACACTGCCTATAAATAGTCTCAACTCCCCAATAAAAAGGCACAATGTGGCAAAATGGATTAGAATCCAGAATCCATCTATATGCTGCCTGCAAGAAACACACCTTACAAAGATTCCCACAAACTAAAAGTGAAGGGCTGGAGTAAGGTAATCCATGCCAATGGAACTCGAAGACAAGCAGGAGTAGCAACCATGATATCAGAAAAATTAAACTTCAAGCCTACGCTTATCAGAAAAGACAAATCAGGTCATTTTTTACTACTAAAAGGAACAATCCAGCAAGAGGAAATAACAATTATCAATATCTATGCCCCAAACATAGGTGCAGCCACATTCATAAAACAAACTCTCTATGATATAAAGACACACATAGATCCCAATACACTAGTACTAGGAGATTTCAATACTCCTCTCACATCATTAGACCGATCTTGTGAACAAAAGGTCAGTAGAGATACCTCAGACCTAAAGAATACTATAAACCAAATGGACCTATTAGACACATATAGACTCTTTCACCCAACTACAGCTGAATTCTCATTTTTCTCAGTTGCACATGGAATCTTCTCCAAAATAGACCACATGCTGGGCCACAAGGTGAGCACTGGCAAATTCAAAAATGTCACATAATTCCCTGCATCTTTTCAGACCACAATGGAGTGAAACTAGAAATCAACTCTAAGAAGACCCAGAGTAACCAGGTAAACACATGGAGACTGAACACCACATTGCTGAATGAGGATTGGGTCATAGAAGAAGTAAGGGGAGAAATTAAAAAATTCCTAGAAACCAATGAAAATAGAGACACAACGTATCAAACCTCTGGGACACTTTGAAGGCAGTACTAAGAGGAAAATTTATAGCACGGGGTGCCCACATAAGAAGAACAGAAAACCACCAAATAAATAACCTAATGACACAGTTCAAAGCCCTTGAAAAACAAGAACAATCCAACTTCAAGCTAGTAGAAGACAGGAAATTATGAAAATCAGAGCAGAAATTAATGAAGTAGAGAATAAAAAAAATACAGAAAATCAACAAAACCAAAAACTGGTTCCTTGAAAAAATAAACAAGATAAACCATTGGCCAACCTAATCAAAAGAAAGAGAGAATCAACCCAAATTACCAAAATAAGAGATGAAAAAGTTGATATTACCACTGACAGTATGGAAATACAGAGGATAGTCAGAACTATTTTGAAAAACTATACTCCAACAAAATGGAAAATCTAGAAGAAACTGACAAATTTCTAGACACATATAACCTTCCTAAATTGAGTCAAGAAGATATAGAAAACTTAAACCAACCAATAGCAATTAAAGAGATAGAAACAGCAATAAAGAGTTTACCATCAAACAAAAGCCCAGGACCAGATGTTTTTCCAAGTGAATTTTATAAAATATTTATAGAAGAGCTTATCCCAATACTCCTCAAATTATTCCGGGATATAGAAAGAAACGGGACCCTCCCAAACACATTCTATGAGGCCAAAATCACATTAATACCAAAGCAAAATAAAGACAGGTCAAAAAAGGAAAACTGTAGACCTATATCATTGATGAACTTAGATGCAGAACTGCTAAACAAGATACTAGCAATGCACATTCAAAACCACATCAAGAAAATTATACACCAAGACCAAGTCGGGTTCATCCCTAGGATGCAAGGCTGGTTCAACATACGAAAAACAATCCATGTAATTCACCACATAAACAGAATCAAAGACAAAAATCACATGATCATCTCAATTGATGCTGAAAAAGCATTTGACAAGATCCAACACCCATTCATGCTAAAAGTACTTCAGAGAATTGGAATAGAAGGAACATACCTCAACATCATAGAGGCAATATACAATAGGCCCACAGCCAACATCATATTAAATTGAGAAAAATTGCCAGAGTTCCCACTAAAAATAGAACAAGACAAGGATGTCCATTATTACCTCTTCTGTTCAACATAGTACTTGAGACTCTAGCCAGAGCAATAAGGCAAGAGAAAGAAATCAAAGGAGTAAAAATAGGGAAAGAAGAACTAAAACTATCCCTTTTTGCAGATGACATGATACTATACTTAGAAGACCCAACATACTCAACCAAAAAACTTATAGAACTGATCAACAAATTCAGCAGAGTGTCTGGATACAAAATCAATCTTAAAAAATTAGAAGCTTTCTTGTATGCCAACCATAAATCCACTGAAAAAGAAATCCAGAAAACAATTCCACTCACAATAGCACCCCAAAAAGTAAAATAGTTATGGATAAACCTAAACAAAGAGGTGAAAGACCTCTATAAGGAAAACCATAAAAAGTTGAAAAAAGAAATCAATGAAGACCTTTGAAGATGGAAAAATCTTCCATCCTCTTGGATAGGCAGAATAAATATCATCATAATGGCCATCCTCCCAAAAGTGATCTACAGATTCAATGCATTACCCATGAAATTACCAAGGTAACTCCTCAGAGACAGAAAAATCATCAGTCCTTAAATTCATCTGGAAAAACAAAAAGCCCAGGATAACCAAAGTAGTTCTTAGCAACAAGAACTATGCAGGAGGTATCACAATACCTGACTTCAAACTCTACTATAAAGCCACAGTAATAAAAACAGCATGGTATTGGCACAAAAACAGGCACATAGACCAATGGAGCAGAATAGAAGACTCAGAAACAAACCCACATGCTTACAGTCAATTGATTTTTGACAAAGGAGCCAAAAATATACACTGGAAAAAAGACAGCCTCTTTAACAAATGGTGTTGGCAAAACTGGTTAACCATATGCAGGAAATTGGAAATAAACCCCACTTTCTCATTCTGCACAAGAGTCAACTCAAGGTGGATCAAAGACCTGGAAATTAGTCCAGAGACCTTGCAGCTACTTGAAGAAGGCATAGGACCAACAGTTCAACACATAGGCACAGGTAAAACTTTCTCAACAAGACCCCAAAAGCACAAGCAACTCAAAGGAAGATCAATACATGGGATTGCATTAAACTGAAGAGCTTCTGTGTAGCAAAGGAAACTATCAAGAACTTCAACAGGGAGCCCACAGAGTGGGAAAAGATTTTTGCTAGTTACTCTTCTGATAGAGGTCTTATGTCTAGGCTATACAGAGAACTCAAGAAAATCACAGCTAAGAAAACAAATAATCCAATCAAAAATGGACAAAGGATCTAAATAGACACCTCACAAAAGAAGAAATACAAATGGCCAATAAATGTATGAGGAAATGTTCTACATCATTAGCATCAGAGGGATGCAAATCAAAACTACCTTGAGATTTCACTTAACTCCAATCAAATTGGCAAACATAAAAAACACAAACAACAACAAATGCTGGCAAAGGTGTGGAGAAGTGGGAACCCTAATACATTGTTGGTGAGATTGCAGATTAGTGCAACCACTCTGGAAAACAGAATGGAGGATCCTTAGACAAATGGGTATGAACATACCATATGATCCAGCGATACCACTTCTGGGTATCTACCCAAAAAAATGAAAACCAAACTATCAGACCAATGCATGTGTATCTATGTTTATAGCTGCCCAATTCACAATTGCCAAAGTATGGAAACAGCCATTATGTCCATCAGCAGATGAATAGATTACAAAACTATTGGATATGTATACAATGGAATTTTATTCAGCCATAAAGAAGAACACAATCATGTTATTTGCAGGGACATGGATGCAACTGGAAAACATTATGTTAAGTGAGATTAGTCAGTCACAAAGAGTAAAATAGCATATGTTCTCTCTAATATCGGGATGCTAGGGAGAAGATGGGGCATAAGAGGGTCTCCAGATGATAAAGAAGAAACCCTCGAAAAGCAAAGAAGTTGACTTAACTGAAGGGGATGGACAGGGGGAGGGGGGAGACACCAGAGTGCACATGATGTACTTTCACAAATATATCAAAGTCAATCACTAAACTAAACTTGAGAAGGAGGGAGGGCGAGGGGGTGGGGTGGGAATTGGTGAAGGGTTAAATGAGAAATGTGTACATATATGCCTTTATCAGCTTATACCTAACAAAGATGTGTGATTACAATGCGCCAATTATTATTAAAAAATAAAAAAAGAAATAAAGTTATGCTTGACAGTTTTTATAACTATTTTTTGTAGATTTTTGTACTTTAGTATGAACATACCATATGATCCAGCGATACTTTAGTATATACCTAAAGTATGTACTTTAGTATATACCTAAATATTGGATTGATGGGTTATAAAATAGGTTTTATTTATTAAAAATGACTAGGTCAATTTATTTGCTCAAAAACTAAATATCTGAGAATTCTACTTTACCCTCTATCCTTGCCAAAAATTGCAATGTCAGACATTAATCTTAGCCATTCTGATGGTTATATGGTAGTATCTCAATGCAGATTGAATTTGCATTTTTAATGAGAAATAATGTTGGTTAAAGTTTTATATACTTATTAGTCATGTGAATATATCCTTTGAAAACTACATCTTTGAGTTGTACTTTTTTACTGAGGAGTCTGTCTTTTTCCTGTTGATATGTTGGAGTTCTCCATATATTTGAACACAATTCTTTTGTCAAGTGCATAAAGTGCAAGTAAATTTTATCTACGTTGCCTGTCTGCATTTCTTTTTTTAATTGATTTTATTTATGTGTTTGTTTATGTATTTATCTATTCATTTGCAGTGCTGGAGATTGAGCCCAGGGCCTTGGGTAGCTTATGCAAATGCTCTACTACTGAGGTTCACCCGCCTCACGCACCAGATTATTTTTTTTATTTTATTTTGAGACAGAGTCTGCCTGAGTTGCCTAGGCTGGCCTCAAACTTGTGGTCTTCCTGCCTCAGTTTCCAGAGTACCTGGGATTGCAGGTGCACACCATCACACCCAGCTAATCAATTTTATTTGTGAGAACAGTTTGAGGTTCACAGTGAAATGGAGTGGAAGCCCTAGAGATTTTCCCTATACCCCCAGCATATCTTTTCCCGAAGCATATCTTTCCTACTCTGCACATCTTACATCAGAGTGATACATTTTCTATAGTCCATGAACCTACTGTGATGTCATGATCACCCAAAGCCCAGAGTTTACATCACTGCTCACTCTCAGTGACATTCATCTCATAGGTTGGGACAAATGCTGAGCGACATGTATTTCCTATCATAGCATCTTTCACTGTCCTAAAAATTCCATGGTCTGCCTATTTATCCTTATCCCCCCCCCAACTCCCTTTTTACTGTTCCATAGCATCATAGCATTGGCTTTTCCAGAATGTCATAAAGTTAGGATTAGATAGACTGTAGCCTTTTCAGATTGCCTTTTTTTTTTTTTCATTTGCGTAATATGTATTCAAGTTTCCTCCAAGTCTTTCCTTGGCTTAATAGTTTTTTTTTTCTTCTTAGTGCTGAATATTCCATCATGTTGTGCAATGGGATATGAAGTAGTGGAATGTTAGTATGCAGTAGACGGCATTGTTTGAACTCCTTGCCTCGGTGTTAAAACTCATATCCTGAAAGAATGCCTGTCACCCAATAAACTCTCCTTTATTTAGTTGTATGTCTTATTCCCTTGGTCAAGAATCTTCACAGTCTGATTGCTGGGATATCCAAGGCTTTTCCCATTGATGCTGGCTAATCATTGAAGCTCTTCTAGTGACATACTCTCCTCATTGCTCTGGTGCACCATATCCTTGACTTGCTTTGGCCATGACTTAATCCCCATCTGTTGATCTGACCTCCAGGAAGGGATTCTGGGGGATAGTAAAGTTAACCCTGTTGCTTTCGAGACAGAACACTCTGCAGTATTTTCTCACATACAGAAAGTACAGCTCTTTAGAAGGAGGGAGAGATTTCCTCTGCCAGATCTAAGAATTTAGAAGAGTTTGAGGAGCTCAAGTGTTTGGGTATATATATGCACCTGACTTATGTCATGTGGCAGGGTCCTGGGCTTTCCTAGCCGGGCATAGACCTGACTTAGTTGAGTATTCTAAAGGTTTCCCAGCAGCTGCTCTCAACCAGGCATCCTGCACACTTCTCTTGCACTTGTTCAACCCAAGAGACGCTTGAAATCCTGCGGTGATCACAGCTTTCACCTGCGGATGGGCCTTCCCTTCATCTTGGTAATAGGTTCCCTCAGCTGCTGTCCAATGCCTATGAACAATTCTCTTATGAATTATTCCATATTTTCTAATTGTTCATTGTGGGAACTTAATTTCAAAACTGTCTGCTTTAGGAGCACCCAAACTGGAATTCTCTTTATAAGTGGTGGCTGAATAAATGAATTTGTTAGATATGAGAGTCCTCTGGTATGGCCTGAGGAATATGTTGAGTAGGCATTTGAAATCATCTGTGTATAATAGTAGTTTAAGGAAAAATGAGTCATTTAGATTTTCAAGAAAAATTATACCAAGGCCAAAGAGAGGAAACATTTAAACAAAAACAGCAGGAGCCGGGCGTGGTGGCGCACGCTTGTAATCCCAGCATTCGGGAGGCTGAGACCAGAGGATCCGGGTTCGCGGCCAGCCTCAGCTACCTAGTGAGGCACTCCGCCACTTAGTGAGACTCGGTTTCAAAATAAAGAATAAAAAAAAAAATAGGGCTGGGGGTATAGCTCGGAGGCAGAATGTCCCTGAGTTCAATCCCCAGTACCACACACACACACACACACACACACACACACACAAAAACCAGCAGGAAACAGCAGCACTCATAAGGTTAAGATAATGTGGAAAAGACTGAAGAATAGAAACATACATATTTTATTTAGGTATTTTATGCTGTGATTCAAATTAACAAACACTTCTTGAAGTGGTGGTATAATTTGCATAATTAACAAAGAAGGGATTGCATGGGTTAGTCAAAAATTAGGGTTCAAGGATGAAGAATTTTTGCAAGATTAAGAGTTTGTTCCTGATGGTTCGTTGGTTAATGCATCACAAAATGGGATAGATCTGGGGGAAAGGCTAATTCAACCACCAGGTAGACATGAGCAGGATTAAAACTTTGCTGCTGTGATGTGTATGAACAAATCAATTCCAAAAATTTCGGGTGGAATAAAATGGCAATGGCTCCAGAATTTTCATATTGTTGGGGATTTGGAGCAACGACGTGGTTGCAAGCAGATTGAGACGGCTCCTCTGGAGGCTAGATTTCTCTAGGAATACACTTTTAGAATTTAAAGTCTGTGGTAGAGGTAAGTCAAAATAAAGTCAGGTTGCTGATTTCAAGCATGCATTTGCTGACTCCCCTCCTATTTAAATAATTATAGTAATTATTTAAATTGGGATAGCTTTAGGAGGTAGTGAAGATATGGAAGGACCTTTAGTTCTTTCTATCCCTACCCCAAGCTATCGTGATTCTGGTAATGAAATGCATTAATTTGTTGGTAGAAGAGTAGGGTGAAAGGTTCTAAATGAAACTAGAAAGGAGGAAACATTGTTCCAATTGATTTGGAAGAAAAATATTCACTTTAAATTAGCTCTCATATGTAAGCAGAGTAGGGGAAGGTTAGCTATTTAAAAGCCAAGCTAACAATGACAAAAATAGCCCATAAAGTATTGGTAATTTTAAATTTAGTGAGGTGGGCAGAAGCTATGGAGTCTGTGTTGAACTTTACGTGAGTTGAGTTGTTAAAGCATGTGGGAACACAGATCCTGGATATGCATTATAGTTAAGTGAAAGGCACATGATTGGGTGGGGAGAACCTTGGCCATCTGTTTGTGACATAATTGCTCCATGATGGAACTGTTTGTCAGAAGAGAGTGGCAATAAGCAAGATAAGCTATATTATACCAATAGGGGGCTCTGTGGCTTTGTGATCCAGTCGTATCCATTCATTTACCCCCCTCCCTCAAAGAATCATACAATTAGCTCTGTTAATAAACAGCAGAGTCCTTCTATCCATCTATCTATCCCGCCATCCCTCCATTCTCCCCTTCGGTGGCATTCCCCTTCATTCTTCATTAGTTAACAGTGGGAATACTCAAAAGGCAAATAGCTCCATGGTTTTCTCTCCACCTCATTGGAATTGTGGGAACTCTTATTTGAGTGGTGAGGGTTTGGGTAATGAAACTTGGAAAAATGCCATCCTAGGATCCCTCTGTGCTACCAATATGCAAATAATTTAATAGTAATGCAGTCAAGAGTTCCCTGAATAAAGACTCTCCATTTTCATCACTGTTGGTAAGTGCCAAGAGGGACAGATGAGAATAAGTTATAGCCGCATTGTGACACGTAATAAATCTTCCCAAAGAGGTTTACACGTACTCAGCTCTTTGGCTTTTATCCTGTGTACGACACTTCTGTTTGCTTTGCATCTAAGCAACGGAAAGTAATCAGCCTAGAAGAACTTAATTATGGGTTGCATGGATAACCCTTAGGGTGTGTGTGTGTGTGTGTGTGTGTGTGTGTGTGTGTGTGTGTGTGTGTATGTGTGTGTCCAGTCACTTGGGTCTCTTCGACACTTCCCAATACATAAAGCAATATGCTTCCGTGGTGCCAGCCTCTCTGGAAATATGGTGGTTCATTTCTCCTTCAAGAGGAGACAAAGGCTGCTGAACCGACAAAATCCACTGCAACAGAGCTCCTGATGTCTGAGACAAAAGAGGCGTCTGAGGGCTAGAAATCACTCAAGAACTGAGCCTTGATAATCGTCAGAAGCCAAGAGGTAGAAAGTGTAAGGAATTCTAGGGAGAGGGGTGAGAAAATACTGTAGCAGGCTTGCAAACTTCAACTCAGAGTCACCCTAGTATTTTAATGAGAGGAGTTTCGCCCAGTCACACTCCCACCACTTAACCAAACTGTTAACACAATTTAGCACACTTTCAAAGGGCACCCCTAGGATGTGCTAATGAAGTCACTCTCTTCCCAGTGTGAGTTGAGTTAGTGGGCTTTCCCCTCTTTGTTGAGCTCTCTTTGATCAGGCCATTAAAATATTCACATATCTTGTCAGTCTGGGATGGGTTAAGGCTGCCTTTCAGATATATACACAGGGAAACTGAGGCATAAAAGGCCAAATCTAAAGTTCAAAGGAAGGTACTGCGATGACTGGAATTTGGGTTGTTTTTCTACCTCAGTTTTTTCCTCCTGCTCTTTGCTATTTAAATGCTGGGAAATTACTAAATACTGTTTAGGAACTCTGTCTTTCAGAATGGGAATAACAATAGTCATGAAGTGCTTTGTCCTTGCAACACACCGAACAAATTATGAAGTGTTACATTCCAGTTTTCAAAATCATGTTGCAAACTGTTTGACCCAGACTTTGAAACAGGCTTTAAAAAAATTTTTACTAGGTAGTAATAGATTCACTGTAGAAATTTATATTTTAAAGCAATCAAGGTAACTTGATGTCGTTATTTTCAGTATAGTTTGATGATTAAAGCAATCTCTTAAAATCCATTGTTCCAACTGGGCACCTCCAAAGACCGAGACCATGCTCTCTTAGGGTAGAGCAGTGGAATATAGTTGCTATTTATTTTACTATAGTTTTAACTGCACACATACCGAAATATACAAAATATACTTTAATATATCTAAAAAGCAGTGAGAGTTAAGGTGATGAAATTCGGAAAAATTCCATTCGAGGATTCCTCTGTGCTACCAGTAGGCAAATAATTTCATAGTAGTGATGAGTATATTTTAAAATTAAAAAAAAAGAATTTCAAAGGTGCTTTGTTCCATAGCTGAAATCTTAAAACAAATTGGGTTAAGATAATGCATTTAGCATTCTGAAAGGTTTCTGGCAAGATTTTATAGAACAACTATTCATTAGTGTATTTGACAATAGAAATTGCCATATGAATATTAAAAAAAAAAAAGACGATCTGTGAAAAACAAGAGGGCCGTTTTAATTGGACTATATAATACATGGTCGTTCCTGGTAATTTTTTTTTTATGAGCATGTAGATTTCAGAAGAAAAGGTTTTAAAATTTCCTCGTGCTCTTATAAACCTTTACAATTATTTGACAGTGATTCATGTAATATTATTGTCTATCTGACTTTGGCAGTTACCCATTACACCATGTTAACATATTTCAATAAGTAATCAATTTGGTTTCCAGTACGCTGATTTAATTCAGGTTTCATTACTCGCCTAGTATTTATTTTTTAGGCATGTTGTCCATCTTAGTCTAGGACTGCCCTTTCTGCATTAGCCATTTTAGGATAAAATACTTAATAAGATTTGCATTTAAAAAATGAACTAGAGGAGCTGCACCCCCTCCAGCCAGAGCAAGTAATTATGTCATTTGTATTGCAAAGCAGGAGTGGCTGGGAAGCAATGGTATACTTTTTTAAAGATTTATAACCTTAAGCAGTATTATATTACATATGAAATGGCAGGTCTGACAGAGGAACTAAACGTGGGCAGTGTATAAAATCCAGAAGACTGTAGAGTTGCAAAGTTTATTTATTTATTTATTTATTTTTTACTTTGCTTTTTCATGAGCTATTCAATTAGAAGGAACTATTCACATTTTATGCCTTCATTTCTTGTTGTTTTCCCATTTCTTATTATAGCTCTGTGTCATAACTAGCATATGATGCCACATCATATCCGAACAGATGCTCTCAAATCCACACCCTAATATTCAGAATCCCAAGTTAGATTGTTCTTTGAAGATGTAGACAAATAAAAACTTAACCTGGTCAGTTGCCCTTATGATCACTTGTTTAGGAAGCATCCTATCTGCCAGATAACAAGTCAAAGCTGTTAGTATTACTACTGATAAGAAGACAATAGACATCTTTTATTAAGCATTTGATCATTCTTTGTGCCAAGTATTGCGCTAAGTACTTTTAGAGTACTCTTTTTTTTTTATACTAGAGGTTGAACCCAGAGACATTCCACCTCTGAGCTACAACCCCCTATTTTATTTACTTATTTTTTAAATTTTGAAACAGGTTCTTGCTAAGTTGTTGAACGATCTTACTAAGTTCCTGAGGCTGGCCTCAAACTTGAGATCCTATCTCAGCCTCCTAAGTACTGGGAATTACAGTTGTGTGCCACCATGCCCAACTGTGGTGAAGACTTTAAAGTATTTATTTCATCAGTCTTCACAGCAATTATTATTAGTAGTACACATACCTGAGCTAGGTTAACTCCACAATGGATGTTCTTAATTATGTGGCAAATTTGCATCAAGTAAAACTGCCTTAAAAGATACTCCTGAGATATTTTCCTACTTTCCAGAGAATGTCAAGGTATTAACATTTTCTGGCAAAAAGTCATCCTCTAGTCATTTATTTCAGGGAGAAAGATCGTATGAAAAGATGGGACTAGAAGATCATTTATGTCCTTTCTTTAGGATGAAAAAATATATACCAGGTGTTTTTGTGTGGTTTTTTTTTTGTTTGTTTGTTTTATTTTATTTTGCTTTTTTAGGCACCGGTGAACTAGGTAATATTAAACTTAATAAAAGCTTTCTGAGCCCAACCTTTAGAGGGCTAGCATCCTGACATAGGGAAACTCAGAAAGAAATGCAAAGATGTATGATTACAATGCACCAATAAAATAAATAAATATAAGTATAAATTTGTTGCAAATTAGAGTAGGATGACATGGAGTTTGCAGATGTGTAGAGCTTTTGAGAACTGCATACTATTAATAACGGTTCTAATGATGAATATAGTGTATCTTTCAATTATTTTTTTACATTTTCCTGGATATGGATCTTATGCCTTTTTTTTGTTAGATTTACTCCTGTGTTAAATATACTTTCATACTATTTAAAATTTTAAAAAATGCAAAGAGAATGAGGAAAATGGTCTCATGAGAACATCACAATTCCACGGAGGTAACTACCTGGGGTGATGTGCACCAAGTCTTTCAACAGAGAGAGCTTCGGCGTTTCCATGCGCTCAGTAAACCCATTTAAGATGTCCTTAAAAAACGGAGAAAGGCAATTTAGAGATAGCAAAGTCCTCTTAGACTTCAAAGAGAAGGAAATCCATAGGAGGACCTTTCAGATATAAAAAGCTATGACAATTTTGAAGCTTTTCCTTAAAATTTATTCTTCGCAGTTTGAGACTTTGATGCTCAATTGTTCCATACTTCAATCGACAGTCTACTGGAAACAATGTTACTCCAGAGAGTATTCTGGTAGTGTATTTTATATTTGGGGCATACATATATACATTTCTATAATGGAAACTCAGAATTTTTAGTTGATGAAGGAATAAAGTATCTTAGCTTCTTCGGGCTTCTAGTTGGGTGGCTTAGATAGCAGAGATTTATTGCCTCAAAGTTCTGGAGCCTGGAAGTCTGAAATCAAGATGTTGTCAAAGTTGGTTTCTTTGAAGAGAATGAGAAAGAAAGGACCTCCTTCATGCCTCTCCCCTGGCTTCAGGTGGTTTGCCTGCAATCTTAGCTGTTTCTTGGCTTGCAAACGCATCACTCCATCAGGCACAGTGGTGCATATTTATAATCCCAGTACTTGGGAGGCTGAGACAGGGGGATCACAGGTTCGAGGCCAGACTCACCAACTTAGTGAGACTCTTAGCAACCTAGTGAGACCCTGTTTCAAAACAGAAAGTATAAAAAGGATTGGTGGTATATCTCAGAGGTAGAATGCCCCTGAGTCGAATCCCTAGTACTAAAAAGAAAAAAACAAAAAAAACAAAAAACAATCACTCTATCTCTGCCTTCATCTTCACATAGTGCTTTTCTTTTGTGCCTATCTGTCTCCAAATTTCCCCTATGTGAGGAACTAGCTGTATCAGGAGTTCACCGTAGTCTCATGTGATCTCATCTTACTTCTCCATCTGTAATAGACCTATTTCCAAATATGATCAAATAAGAATATCAAATGTCAATGGATTGTGAGTTTGGAATTCAACAGGTAAAGTTTGCAGGGAGACAAATTAATATATAAGTTTAACTTTGAAAGCAAGGGAATCCAAGCTACGTTAGAGTGAGAAACTGTGTCAGAGAAAGATAGAAGCAACTTCAGAAATGAATGTGTCTTCCAGATGGGGATACCTCAGTCCAGAGCAATTAAATGACTTAAGGACCATACAGCCAATGGCAGAGTTGGGACTGGTGTCCAGAATCCCATACCTGGATACAATATACTTCGATATAATAGTGTATTGATATCAGTAATTTCATTTAGGAACTAATTTTTTTTTTCCTAGCAAGTGAATTGAATCAAGAAATAGTATTTTTAAGGTTGGGACTATCTATTTCACTCACTTTATGTGCAACTTCTCAGAGCTTCAAATGGAAAATCTATCAAATTCTCCAATGGCAATAATTTAATCTATTTCTTGGCTGTTGCACACATTTGATTTTTGACATGACGGAAAAACTTGTAAGCTAGAGGAAGATGAGGTCAGGGAATAAATAATTTCAGACAGAACTTTCTTACTGGAAAAAAAAATGGTAACCACGTGAGAAGAAATGGTCCTATGATAGGGACAATGTAGGTCTCAAAATCAAACTCTTGCTGAAACTTGTAGGGTTGAATGGACAAGGAGGAGGGAGGTGGGAGGTTGGAGAGAATCAAGAAAGAAGGGAGAGATATCCAACGATGGGAAGAATATGAAGGAAAAGGGTCATGAGCTAAGTTCCATACTGTAGACAAATCTTATTCAATGTTTTATCTCCGGTGCCTGACCTGCAGGAAATGATTAATAGGTATGTGTAAAAATGTTCCTGTGAAAACTTTGAAACGGACTATGGAAGGGCATTTTTCATAGACATTTGAAGACCATGACTGGATGTGAATGTATCAAGCCCCTAGGATTTTATAATAGTTCATCCTACTGCCTTGAAAAGTTATTCTGGTCATGAATCCTAGCCAACATTAATTGAGCATTTGCTCGGTGTCGGGGACTGTTTGAAATAGTTTATAGACAACACTGCATGCATTTAATTCTCTCAGCGGGTTCATGATGTGGATACTATTTTGATCTCCATTTTATAAATGAGGAAAATAAGGTTTAGAAGCCACACAGTCAGGGATCCACTAGATTATGAGGAGCAATCTCTTTTAACCACTGATTTCGCCATGGAAGAAGAAATGTTATAAGAAGGAATTTAGTTCCGTATTTTTTCCACCCAGAACAGCACTCGGCCGGTATTTAATAAATGTTGGATAAAGTGCACTGAAGTTTTAAGTTATGTTTTATTAAGGATTGGGTGCACAGAAATGCTGCACAGTACAGGAGAGTCTTGAGAGGATTTAGCAAAGGATGCTAAAGAAGGAGAAAAACAGCAGAATCAAGTGAAAAATAATCTCTGCCTGAGCATGGAGACATGGAAACTGTGTGAAAAGAAAACGACATCATGGTCTACTGCTGTGCTTTATCAGATCTTGAACTTCAGAATTTGCTATGAGAAAGTTGCATTGACAATGACCACGATACTCATGGAGGGACTTCCTTAATCCCAAAATGTGTACGTCCTGCAATTCTCTATTTCAAAACTTTTCAAATATAAATAGTGTCACTAATGTTGTAGAACTACAAAGTAGATGATGTGTGAATTACTTTGGTGTGTCTGTGTGTTTGCATGTATGTGTGTGTGTGTGTGTGTGTGTGTGTGTGTGTGAACAATCTTATAGAATTAATAAATGTCAAAATATCTTCATCAAAATTGTTGAGTCGTAAAATATATTGACAATTGCTTTAACATATAGGCAATTAAAATATGCGAGCAACTTACACTTTTTATTTTTATTTAATTTATATTTTTGTGGTACAGGAAGCTGAACTCATCTATACCCCAAACCTCCTTTAATTTTTATTTTTATTATTTTTATTTTTATTTTTATTTTTTTTTGCGGTACTGGGAATTGAACTCAGGGGCATTCTACCTCCGAGCTACACCCCTAGCCCTATTTTTTATTCTTTATTTTGAAACCGAGTCTCACTAAGTTGCGGAGTGCCTCACTAGGTAGCTGAGGCTGGCCACGAACCTGGATCCTCCGGTCTCAGCCTCCCAAATGCTTAATTTTTATTTTTGAAACAGGGTCTTGCTGAGTTGCTGAAAATCTTGCTAAGTTGCTAAGGCTGTCCTTGAACCCGTGATCTTCCAGTCTCAGCCTCCTAAGTACTGGAATTATAGGTGTGGGCCACCATGCCCACCCACATTTTATTTTAAATGTAGATTCATCTTTAGCATTTTTAAAGTTTTTATTATGTGCCTGATACCATGCTGGGCTGGCTCAGAATGCCAACATATTTTTAAAATAAAAAAATAATCTTCTAGTTATAGTTTGTTAAACTTTTAAAAAAAGAAACCTTAGAAATATTTAGCTTCACTTTCCCCCAACTAGAGAATTTGATATTTTCTTCCTTTAAATTAATATCAATTTCTGACAAATATTTTCTAAATGTTAGATGAGATATGTTGCAATCCCCAAACCATTTTACCATGTTTATCATTAGATTTCACAGATTATAGTAGAATATATACCATATCTTATATTTTCCTTCCATTTTGAAAAGAAATTGATAGTATATCTTTAAATTTTAGTTCTAATCCCAAAATAAAATCTATCAAAGTACAGAAGAAGCCATACCCACTTCGACAATGGGCCCAACTCACAGACTGGATTCGACCAGTACACAGTCTAGGTATTTACTAAAATACCACACTGAACCCCATTAAAATGTACAGTTAATACATAGTACTTAAAATTTTTTCACATGACAGAAACATAGATGAGACTCCGCAAATACAAACTTATCTAAGAAGCATTAGTGGTTATTTTTACAATAAGTGTCTTTTCCAAACATCACTATCCCAGCAGAGGTAGAAGGGTCCAGAAATAACATGAATCTACTTCAAGATTTGCGAAGTATTCTTACTTAACATCTAAATGCAGTCACCTTTGCCACAGGATCCTCAGTGTGTGGTCCCTAACTTCTAAGCTTTGCCATCAGCCTGCCCAGTTTTCCAAGATGGAAACCTGAAGCGCTCCTGCATCCTCTCCCTTTCTCTCCTCTGAGCCAATCAGCTGTGCCATTCTGTCCATTCGGCTTCCGAAAACTGATGACCTTCGTTTCCTCCTCCATTCTTCCTTAGTTCGATGCCCATGTCCAGCCCCGACACATGCAGGAGTCCCTGCAGGTCACTCTGCCACCTCCGGTCGGTCCCCACTGAACCAGGCTCTGAGGCTGCCTCGCATTCCCGCATGGACATCTTTTGGGTTCCCCTACAATTCGAAGCCTCTGGACCAACCCTTTGGATGGAATTCCCATGGAGAGAGAGACTCAGGGCTTCTGCACACATCTTTCCAGATCCAGGGACTAATCAAATAAATGACATTGTTTATTATCAGATATTTTTAATACAAATTTCCCACTAATTCATCCTTGTTAAGCATTCAGGATTGCTCTAAGTATAGTCTTAAAGTTCTTTAGAAGTCTGCATGTGTATATTATCATATAGGTGCTGCGTATATGCATTTCAAATATGTATATGTTTACATTTTATTCTGTTCAGGGAAAAAGTATGCTTTCCACCTTCCTACTAATCGGTGGATGGCCATCTTATTAGGTTGCAAACACGGTGGCCTAAATGCCCTGGTTTATAATTCAGCCAAGTGCTTGGAGCAGCACAGTAGGAATGATGAATGGTAAAGACGGGATTATTACTCAAGTCTCATTTGTGACAGTTGACTTCCGTGATATTTATCTTACATTTTTCTTTCTGGCTGTGTGTGTGAGTGTAATACACTTTATATATTAGCATTGGTCCATCTGTTATTGTATTGGCAGCAGGAGATTTTCATTGATTAGTTTCTCTCTATTTGCTTTTTCTTTCTCTAAACCTTCATGCTGTAATGCAGAAGATTTATTTTCAATGATTTATTAAAATGTAATTCTAAGGTGACTCCTTATCAACGAAGTAATCTGCAGGCTATCTTTGTTTAAACTTGCAACCTGCTTTGTCAAGGAAAACTGCCTATGAAATTTTCATTATAATAGACAGCTTTTCATAATGAATGAAAAACAGCTATTATGATTGAAAACAAATTGCTCTGAAACATATTCTTTGAAACAATGTGCTGCTTAATTGTGTTTTGGAGGAGGGGGAGGCTAAGGCAATTCTATTTAATTGGTTACATTTTTCAGTTCTATAAATTAATTTGCACTACCCAATATCACTTAATTTTTCCCTAGGAAAGCTTTTGCTTGCCCTAGCAATATTATAACTGCTAATTCAATTACACTGAAATTGTTTAATAGAAAATATAATTGCTTATTCATACAGAATACCCATTAAAGGAGTGCAAAAGCGTGAACCCGAGGGTTACTGCATATTAATACTTTGGGAATAAAGATGGGAATGCTGTACAGAGAAGGTGCCGGCTGATCTTTAATTGTTCATCACCTGCCTCCAAAATAATATGAATGGACCCAAACTAAATGACCACTCATTACAAGTTTCAATTTAGGAGCTTGGCTGGGGTCAGCAGATTGCTTATGCTGATCGCAATGATTTGAAGTTGTGATTACCATAAGCAATTTAAATTTTATTGATCTCCCCTTCTGAAAGTTGTAATTGAGCATAGATGTTGGACTCAGAGCTCTCCAAACTAAATTGTACTCTGAAGCCCTTGCCGGATTCCTGCAGGAATCAATAAGCAGTCAGTCACATTAACAATGAAATAGGTCCATTAACATACGGTGCTATTGGTGAAACTTTATTTAGGAAGGGTGTTAGTTCACTTCATTGTTTTATCAATGGATCTCGGCTGTACAAGGAAAAGTATTGCTTTAATATGTGCAATAAGCGGGTATGAAAATGAAATTGTATATTATAAGTACATGGAATATGACTAGGTAGGCAGTCGTATCCTTATAGGAGAGTCATTGTGATTCATATCATCATTTTACTGTAAACAGAGGTTTTATATGACTGGAATTTCAGCTTGCCTGCTGCAGTGCTTTGCAGTCATTTGGAATTTTTATTCCTCTTTATTAGATACAAGGTTTCCCTCCATCAAGGTTAAGTACATCTTGAAGTCTCCATGTTTAGGGGTAAGTAGTGGCTTGTTAGAGAAGCTATATAACCTACCCTGCTGAGCCACAGACAAGAAGCTGGGAATTCTAACAGAAATCTGAATCCTTCCAAGTAAGTTGGGTCACCCAGAGCTTCACCTGTTATTATAAAATTATAAAATGTTAAAAATATAGGAGTCTATTAAAACTTTATGGCAAATGGGGCATCAGGCATAAGATTTGTCAAGTTTATGGGCAATTAAAGAAATTATTCTGTTTCTTTTCTTAAAATTCAGTGGCCATTTGCTTTATATGTTAATTCCTCTCACTTCCTAGTAAGCTCTTGCAAATCCCCAACCTCCTAGATACGTTAAATCTTAAGAAATATGAGGATAAATAATACCACCATCTAAAAAAAATTCCTATCAATCCCATTAGTTCCAAAGTGTCTAGATGACCTACTGCAGGGGGTTCACCAACTTGGCACAATATGGTGGAGGAAGAAGAAGCAAATAGGATCTAAAGCTTTCTGTCCAGTTTCCATTGCCCCCGTTAATAGGGATCAAGTTTCCTTCCCCTCTGCCTTGAGATAGCCTAGGTTACAGTTGGTTGTCTCCTTTGAGAGCCCCAGGTCTGGAATGCTACAGGCCTTTGTCATTTAGAATTCATTGATCATAGTATGAATAACCGAGTTTTATTTTTAGAACTTCCTTCCTGGATGTAGTCTAGTTCAGACTTGGTCACAAACAAATAGCCCAGAGATGGGAATAGAATATCAAGTCAAGAGTTAGGAAGTAAGTTGAGACTTTCATTTGATCTGGAACCTGGGGCAGTGGGTTTACTAGAATATTGCTGAGAATAATTTTGGGATTCAGTTTCTCAACATCTTCTGCCCTTACGACTTTGATGATGTACATAAAACCCAGCAGGAATTTGACTTTAAATATGGCTTTGGTGTGATCTGTCTCTCCTTATAGGGAAGCCCTACCTGGGAACATTGCCAAAATGACCTAAAACAGGAATAATAACCCAGAGAGATTTATGGAAGAGATGTATTTCAGAACTCCGAATGGTACATTTTCAGCTACTTGTGGAAATAAAGCATTCATGGATTGAAAAGTTTACTTAATCTCTCTCTGCCTCAGTACCTCAGTGGCGTATGAATAATAGAAGGCACTTCATTTATGGGGTCGTTGTGGGAGGTAAATGAGGTGGTCCACATGATAAGACTCAGTATAATGCCCTCCAAGGAGCTTGCAATAAATCTTGGTTGTTGACGGGATGGCACGCATCTGGGTGTCCAGGAGAGCGCCTCACTCCCTCGTTAAGGATTGATTTCATGCATTGGTTTGGATGAAAGATGAAATGTCGATTTTTAGCTATTGTCACCGTGAAGGAAGAATGTGCCACCACAATTTCCTGTTGGAGGAATGAGAAGTTGAGACCTCTAGGGAGGAGACCTCATGGTTGGTGGACAGTTCATGGAGGGCAAGCCGAGGCAGGCTATACAGAACACAGGGAGGTCTGCACAAGATATCAGTTGCTAAATGGCCTCTCTTGCACACCCTTACCACCTTGCTAGGACTTCTGTCACAGCTCTTTGCCCTGACGCTCTCTTACCAGTGCATCGTTCTCCAACTGCTGGAGCTTGCCCAGGGCATCTTGTGGTGCCCCATCTAATCCAGATCCACTCTTTTGGAGAAGTGGTTCATATTCTGGGGGTTGTTCTTCATCACCTGCAGCCAAACTGCCTCCAACTCATTCTTGATGCTCCATCTTTAGCAATCTCCCATCTAAATTCAGACTCAATTGGAATAACTTGGCTTTTTAAAAATAAGTATTTATTGAGTGGGTGCTTAAATGAATTAACCCTAGTAGGGGCATTCATATTTTAATATGTGTCAGGTGATACAGTCCCTTAGCTTTAACAAACTACTCTTGAATGGTAACTTTTAGGTTCTACAACAGACCATTAAAGGAGAAACTATAAAGCAAGAGACTCTCTGGGTGTCTCTTAACTCAGATGGTATTGGTAATTATTTGGCCTTTTTGCACAGTGGAAAAGATTTAGGAGCAGGTTCAGAGGAAGAGGTAGGATAATGACTGAAGTGGATATTAAGCAAATTAACTAAAAATAAAACAAAATAGCCGGGCGTGGTGGCGCACGCTTGTAATCCCAGCATTCGGGAGGCTGAGACCGGAGGATCCGGGTTCGTGGCCAGCCTCAGCTACCTGGTGAGGCACTCCACAACTTAGTGAGACTCGGTTTCAAAATAAAGAATATAAAATAGGGCTGGGGGTGTAGCTCGGAGGTAGAATGCCCCTGAGTTCAATCCCCAGTACCGCAAAAAACAAACAAACAAAAAACCAAAAAAAAAAAAAAAAAAAAAAAAATAGAAGTAGAAAAACAGAGAAAATAATGTAGGATTGCTTTGGGGCGACTTGGCTGAACTCAAGAGGATAAGGGTTTTTTTCAATCAATGGGAATATTGAAAGAGTGTCCAAGAAGAAAAGAAAACCCATCATAACATCATTGACTTTGTGCAAGCTCAAGCTTCCTAGGTTACTGATGATATTAGTGGTGTAAATTATTCATCCGTGAGCACCCAAAATGCTAAGGATATTTGAGACTATGAGTCTCCATTGCCTAACTTCTGGATGCTTTTAGTGAGACTGCACTAAGGCAGATCACTCTAAATATTTTCTCAGCTGTACAATCAGAATGGTCTTCCAAGTGTGCGCTACGCTAATACTTCCTTGCCAAAGAGCTTTCGTGTCCCTCTGATGTTTTAAAGCATGCCAACTTATTATCCAGTTGACATTTTACCTTGATACTAGCAACATAAATACTATCTGGGAAAAAATAGATTCTTTGGACAATAGAGTCTGTTTTCATACAAGTGAAAGATAGGAGAAGGAGTTTGAAGCTATGAGGAAAAAACATATTAACTATTCTTGGAAAATCATGTGCTTTCCTTTGGTTTCTAATCATTAGCAAGAACAGAATATTAAACATATGTCTCATTTATCTCACAAGAATGTTGACAGAATAATTGAAATCACCTGTGCCCAGAGCAACGGTCCTAAGCAATTGTTTGTTTGGGGTGGTTATGACCTTAAAGGCTCCGTTATTCTTTTATATTATGTAATCCCCAATCACCTTCTAATCTCGGTTGATTTACCAAGATGATTAGTTGGCTGGTGATAGCTATTTCTTTTTTTTTTGTGGTACTGGGGATTGAACTCAGGGGCATTTTACCTCCGAGCTACACCCCCAGCGCTATTTTTTATTCTTTATTTTGAAACCGAGTCTCACTAAGTTGCAGAGTGCCTCACTAGATAGCTGAGGCTGGCCGCGAACCCGGATCCTCCGGTCTCAGCCTCCCGAATGCTGGGATTACAAGCGTGCGCCACCACGCCTGGCTGGTGATAGCTATTTCTAATGATAAAATATTGCACTGGGTTCTGGATATGCTTTGTTTCATGTGACTTGGGGGTCATATGATGAGCTTGTTTTCCTAAAGACTCAACACCCTTGTTGATAAAATGAGCGTGAAGACGTAGGTCTGCAAAGCTGGAAGAAAGCCTTAGTCAGTAGCCACACACTTAGCCTTGCTTTGCTTTCCACCTTACCTATGGATGCTTTGCCATTACTGAGAGTAAGTTTTCAGAAAATTGGGACACTGTATCTACACACCTAGATATATAAGCATCTTTAATTTCCTAGGTGTTTGTAGCTTTTGGCTAGAATTTCACGATAGTTCAAGGACCTGTATTCTATGAGAAAGCATGAACAACTAGATTCAAGTCTACTCACATTTTGATTTTGAAAATCTAAGCTTAACTGGTCACATTTAAATGATTAGAGATAACAAGGCATATCATCTGATGGGCTTTCTTCTCACCTCTTTTACACATTTCCCACCACCTTAATCTTTGTTCTTTCAGTCTCTCTTTTTTTTTTTTTTCACTTTGTATGTGATTGCTCAGTTAATACACAGCAAATAGCTTCCTTATTTACTTACTTATTTTTCTTATACTTTTTTTATATTTTAGATCTTTCTGGCTGGAAGGCAAACAATCACTTAAGGGCAATGTTTGTATATACTTAAAGATTCAGTTATTTGTACATTAAAAAGTTAATCATGTAATAAACTGATTACTAGAGTCATTAGATTGTTTTTATTTTTATTGGTTCATTGTAATCATACATGTTTGTTAGGTACAAGCTAGTAGAGGTATACATGCACACATCTCTCCTTTAACCCTTCCCCAATTCCCGCCTCACTCCCTCCCCCTCCCTCCTTCTCAAGTTCAGTTTAGTGATTGACTTTGATATGTTTGTGGAAGTGCATCATGTACATTAGGGTGTTTCCCTCCCTCCCCTTTAAAGACACACCACTTTCTATTTCTGCTTGCATTGGCAAGTCCCAAGATCATATTGAACCTCAGAGGAGCTTAGCAAATGTAAGGCAAGAGGAGGAAGGGTTCGTGAATGGTTTAGGGTCTTGGCCCCGCCATCCCTCCTACAGAATCTGGGAACTTTTCCATTTGAGTTGGTTAGCTCAAGTGTGATCCTCACAAGTGAAGGATTCTATTGAATGCCTCTGAACTCTGATAAAACTCTTATATGTGGAGGGAATGGTGTTATGAAACCCAGGGAAAGCCTGAACCAAGCCCCAGCTTCCCTTGCTCTTGGTAGCTTGCTTCCATTCCATCACAGTTTCCAAGGTCACCTGCTCAGCGGCACAGTCAGCTTTGCTACAGACAACACCTTTGATTTACAGAGTGCAATGGGAACAGTTGCTGAAGTTATTGTTCAGGACCATGGAGGTAGCTCAAAGCTGTTTGACGCCACCAACCCTTGACTTGGGCCTGTGCAAGTGTCCAGTGGGTGACCTGCATGCCAGAGGGCCCAAACTCCACCCTTGCAGCATGCTCATGCCGCCGTTTTTTGAACGTGTATTCTAGGAGGAGCCATCAAGTTTGAAGAGGCATGCACAGACCACCAATGACTCCATTTTTCTAACCTCTACTCATTTTCTCTTTGCTTTAGACCACCCTGCTTCTATATCCTATAAATGCCCTTAAACTTATCCTCAGGGAAGTGGAATATAGACTGGCTATCCACACCCATGGCCGCCTCTGAATGCAGTCTCTATCTTGCAAACACCATGGATTCCATAATTAGCATATTGTGTGGCAGAAAAATAGGCCTGGTTTGGTAACAGTTATTAAAATTTGCCCATGACAAAGATGTTAATCCAGCTTGCTTTTGTCATCTAGTCTTAGATTCATGAACCTTGATTTTAGAAAAATTTTGAAGCCGAGTACAAGTCTCTGAGGCTTGAAAAAGGAGGATCTCAGGTTTGAGGTCAGCACACAGTAACTTAGTGAGATCCAGTTCCAAAAGAAAAAAATAAAATAGGGCTGTGGGTGTAGCTTAGAGGTAGAAGCCCCTGGGTTTAATACTCAGCACCACATACAAAAAAATGCGGTTTTTTTCATGCTATACTAAAGAAAAGATTGCTTTTTTGAGCTCATTAAGTATGAACGACTTGAATGAAAGAAAAATGGCCTGCATTGGCTACTGCAGACAATATTGTTTATATCAGCATAGGGAAAAATGAGAGGTGACAGAATTAAGAATCCTAGTTAGGATTATTGATATTTCCTATATTTTTCCCCTGGATAGAAACCAGTAACAAAGATAAAGCAGAAGTTAAATATTTAACTCTCTTGTTTTCTTTCTCTTGACACATGTTTCTATCTTGTGTCAGATACTAAAAGGCATACCTATCTTGAAATCTTGAACACCGAATGTTTTGGTATTTTCTTACTTTTTTCCCTAAATATTCACATTTTCCACAATTTGGTACCACCGATGACAAACCAGATAACCATCACTTATTTTTACCCCGATAATGCTAGTTCTACACAACTTATAAGAGACAAGGTAGTAGGACCCTGAGATTTCATAGTGGGTTCGGTTCGCTTTGGCGAATGCCTCTATCGATCAAGTTATACCCAATATATTCTAAATAAAACAAAGCCAGTCTGACTGCATTCTTTTCCTCTAGACATCTAGGAGTTCTAAGAGCTTCCAGACTTAATACTGACAAGATCAAGTTCACTCCCCAATAAGTGTCACTTATTCCATATTTGAAAAAGTTCTTCAAATCATTAAGAATTTTATATGCCATAATCATTCACCTTGGACACTTGATATTGTGTTTAAAGTATTATTCTGTACGTAATCATTGTCTACAAGTACTTTTATTGAGCAAAAAAAGAATAATTGAGCAAAAAGGGGGCTTGGTGGTACAAGTCTATAAACCCAGTGCTTAGGAGGCTGAGACAGGAGAATCATAGGTTCACAGCCAGCCTCAGCAATGTAACGAAACTCTCAGTAACCTAGCAAGACTCTGTTTCAAAACAAAACAAACAACAACAACAAAAAAAAAAAAAAAAATGAGAAGGGCTGGGGTGTAGCTCAGAGGTAGATCTGCCCCTGGGTTCTATTCTCAGTAACACACACACACACACACACACACACACACACACACACACACACACACACACAAAATAAATAAAATGTTAAAATTAAAAAAGAGCCATTTCAAGTGCTCTGGAACCTTCTGTTTTCGTTTATTAATAATTTCTGAACAGAATGTCTGCTTCCTGCGACATTGGCTTCTGAAATAGAATAGAATCTTAATTAGTTCAAGAGAAACTCCTGCTTAAGTAGTCTTAGAGAAGCTGTACTCATTTCCCCGCTAATAGATCCTCCCGTTGTTTGACTGTGATGAGAATGGTCTTTTAAAAGAGGCCTCAGGTGTGAAACCAACTGTTCAGGACCATCATCAGCTGCTAGCTTCTGGAGTATTAATTCAAAATTAGCGAAAATATAAGACTATGTCTATATTGGCCAACTCTATTGCAAAATTAAGCAATTTTCGGTTCAGGGTGCGGCATCCTCTACAATGCCCTTGAGGAAGATTCCGAAGCTCATTCTCTTTCCATCTGCTTCCATCGTTAGAGAATGCACTTGATTGATCCAACCTCTCTAACAATAAGAACAAATGCCGCTTAACTAAAAGGTGAGTGCAGGCATATCCGTGTCAAAATGAATACAAATAAGGATGCGCTTTGTCAAATATGCATAAACACATATACGTATATACACGCAGACACAGAGAATATATGCACGTGTGTATGTGTATGTGTATGCATATATATTATATATATTTTTTTTTTTATGGGTTGAGAGGAGTAACGATTCCATTTATCTGAGGCATTTTTGTGACTGGGTGAAAAACACAAAGGAAAAATGAGCTTGTTCCCCCCCAAAAAGGTTGCTACTTCTCTTCTATTAAAAAATGATGCTGAAGCCGGGGATGGTGGTGCACACTTGGAATTCCAGTATTTGGAAGGCTGATACCAGAGGATCCGGGTTCACGGCCAGCCTCGGTTACTTAGTGAGGCACTGTTTCAAAATTAAAAATAGGGCTGGAGGTGTAGCTTGGAGGTAGAATGCCCCTGGGTTCAATCCCCAGTACCACACACAGACACACACACAGACACACACACACACACACACACACAAAATAATAATAATAAATAAAAGACACTGAATACTAACTTGCGGTATTCATTTAACACCTGTGATATGTTACATTTTTATCAACATTATCATTTTTATTATTATGGTGGTCTTCAGCATATATTTCTGATTTCCCTAAAAGAGATGAATGTCCCTTTTGGGTAAAAATTGGTATATATTTGAAATCTCTAATAGAGTGTTTTATATAAAGAAAATACTTGGGAAATATTTGTTGGAAGATAGCATTATAATTATAAGCATTATTTTATAAACCACTTATTAAATGCTTAAGGCAAGACTGCTAATAGGGCCCCAGTATCTATTCTCCTCCCTCCCTCCTTTCTTTCCTTCCTTCCTTCCTTCCTTCCTTCCTTCCTTCCTTCCTTCCTTCCATTTCCTTCTTTCTTTCTTGTACTGGGAATTGAGCCCAGGGGCATTCTACTGTCCAGGGTCTTGCTAGGTTGCTGAGAGTCTCACTACTAGCTGAGGCTCTACTTGAACCTATGATCCTCTTATCTCAGCCTCCCAAGTACTAGAATTATAGGTGTGTGCCACCATGCTTAGCCACCCCATCTTTCTTGTAGGAATAAAGTCACATCCTCTAGTTTTTAGCAGCCCCACAGCTGTCTAGCAAGGGACCTTTCTCGTTCTTGTTAGCAACTAGATAATAAGGTCAATATCTGCATCGTTTCTTTAACAATGACACTGATTGCTTTCAACTTTTTTAGGCACAACAGTGAGCCAGCTTCACCCATGGTCGTAGACAGTCTCTAGCGGATAGTAGAAAAACAGGACAGAAGGCAATGAAAGGGAGAAAAGTGATTTTTGTGTTCGGAACCTCATGTCTTATGTCTGTACTGTTAAAATGTGAGAGAGATCAAGTTTATATTTCAGAGTTTTGGGTGACTTTGTTTCTGAAACTTACTAACACTAAAACTCCCCCCAGACGTTCCGTGCTGACCTTGCATCCCTGTGAAACCTCTCACTGTCCTGTGGTGGGACTGTGAGAATCTGAGAAGCAGCTAGGTATGATTTGCAACTAGTGAAGGTCAGAGAGAAACATGGCAGAACTCATTGAAGATGACGTCTTTGTGGTGAGAGAGTCCACTGTGCACTAAGAGGGAGGCAGTCTTGCACGGATTCTCTGAGTGATCTGCCCTTTATGGCTAAGCTGTTTGTAATGGTCTCAAGTAAATTCAAAAGGTTTCACAAAGAACTGAAAATGAAGCTAGAATTTTTTTTTTCCTTTTTGGTTCTATGGATGGAACCCAGGGACATTCTACCTCTTAGCTACACTCCCAGCCCTATTTTATTCTTTATTTTGAAACAGGGTCTTGCTAAGTTGTACAGGGCCTCCCTAAATTGCTGAGGCTTGCTTTGAACCTGTGATCCTCCTGTCTCAGCCTCCCAAGCCATGCCCAGCTTGTAATATATTGATAATTCATATATATATATATATGTTATATATATATATATATATATATTTCTTTCTAAATGCCTCTATTTTTTCACAGGAAAAAAAGTAAGCCAATTGAGGGAAGAGATTGTTTTATTTTGGGTTTACACAGATATTATATTTCTAGATGCAGTCTAGAAACATTGAGCTCATCATAAGTGCTGGACCGAGGTTTGTTGAATTTATTGTTGAGAGTATAGAAGTTCAAGGATATCATACATATTCTAGTTCCTATAAGTAATAATTGGAATAAGTTTCACCATGGATTTTCCCCAAACTGGTCACTATTACGTTGATGAAGTACAAAAGAAAATGTTGGGAGGAATTTTCTAAATACCAACGGCCAAATGATTGCTAGTCGTTAGGGTTTACTGTTGTCCTTAACTGGGTTTTCCAGAAATACCTGCTAAACCTTTGATCCTGCATATTTGATTGAGAAATCAGTAATCTTTTCTGATCAGTTTAGAGAGAAAAACAAACAAAAATTCACATACTGATTATGTTGAGCTTCTTTTGAGCAGTAAATTTTGATATCAAAATAAAACTATTATTTTCAGCATAGACAGCCTTTCAAGGGAAGAAGCGCTCTCTCAGTAAGCTGACAAGTTTGGTTTGGTTAAGCTGGAGGTGCCCACGTAGCAATTGTCTGCTTGTGGAGGGCTTTCTATTGTTCATATCATCTTGATCTTCATCATGATAAAATAGTCTTGGATGAGTAACTTTTCTGACTTCTACAGAGAGTGACCAAGAATTTATAATACCTCATCTATTGCTCAGTTGAGGAGAATCAATTGAATCCTTATACATTAAAATATGGTTCTTTAAATATTTCTGGCAATTGCTTCTAGAAAAAGTGATATTTTGACATTTTTTCGACTTACCTGGAAACTAATATCAAAAATCAATAATGAACTAAGAGAAAAAATTAACGTACGTAAGAGTTCATGATTCTTCCAAATTAAAATTGAATATTAAGAGTCTCAGGTTTTGAGATCATTTTAAAGAAAGTCTCTGCCAACTTCCCTTTACTTGAGAGCATTTTTAAACTAAAAACAATTAAGTTTTTGAAATCGATTTAATTTTTACTTCTTTTAAGTACCAGCATAAACATCTGGCATCTGGCGTAGAAATTACCTCGTACAGCAGGAGGAGAGATGAGATTTATGTAAAAGTTCTTTGTCTTTGATACTTTCCCCCACTGCATTTTCCACTAGTGTAATTTGAACCCGACTGTATTTAAATAACCATTTATCGCTGTAATGGGAGAGTGAACTTAAAAATGCATAACTGCTGCCATTGCAGGAGACTGTGTTAAGGAAACAGAATTGGCCGTTCCGGATCAGACCATTAGTTTATCCTGTCTAACCCTTGCCTCTGGCAACAGCCGATGAGGAAGACAGCAGAGAGAACAGAAGTCTGTAACATGAACACAAACCATTTTTTTTTTTTTTTTTAGGGAAATCATTATTTCCTCAGTTGGTAATCTTGCAGTATCAGATATTAGAATTAATCATCCCCACCTGTTTGCATTATTAATAATTCTACCAATCAATAAACCAACCAGTTCTGTTAAACTTGTTTTTCTGAATTTGACTTAGTGGTGTATGGACATGTTTATATATGAATAATCTTACAGGAATAATGGTAGGTTTTTCTTTTTAATGTCTTGCTTTTTTAATGTCTGTAGAAAGTATGGGAAATTGAGGCTGTTTAGTAAAATAAAGCCAAACCCTTTAATTTTGGCTTGTACTTCAAAGTCTAGATAAAAATGTATTTACTACAAAAGTTCAGCTTGCAGGTCCAGAAGACAATCTAACACTATCTAATTTTATACTAAATTTACTATTGGTAGTAGCAGAACAGGCCTGTGCTTGGTGATTAATGGCTGGACTCGCGTGTAGGTCTACAAATTTTTATCTTCCCTGACAAGTCACCAATGTCATTGAAAAAAATATTACCGTAACAAATCCATCTCTCGATCTATCTCTGAAGTTACAGGTACACGAAATGAAAAGAACGCTGACCAAGCACAGAACTCAAACATGCAGAGATGCACACAAATATGGGTACATATGTATACATAGACACACAGATGCACATGCGTGCACGCACACACACACACACACATGCACACATGAACCCCCATCTCTCCAGTGTCCCTATCATATTAAACTTCTTGATGTTCTCCAAGCCCATTATTTGCCTTCACATTAGCCTCTACTAGTCGTTTTCTTAGCTCTCCTTAAGCAAACATAAATAACTTCTCTGTGATTACCTAATTTATGCACTTTCTTCTCTAAGACCACTACTGTAATCCCCAAGGAATTACACCTGAATAAAATTTGTGTAATCTTTTAGCCAACTTCTCACCTTGCCCATAAAAAGGTATTCATAAAACAGCTTTTTTTGTTTCTTATCTCCTTTATAACCAGAAAGAAAAAAAGAGAGATAGAGGGTCAAATTAATCTTTGTTAATTAGTAGTACTGCCAAATTACAAGTACCACTTTTGATGTGACCACTTGTTTTGAAAAAGATCTTCACATGAATAAGATCTTCAGAAATCAAGAGTGTTAAATAATTTGGGTAAATATTTGCATACCCAGCTATAGGTCCTTACTTCTATATTTTAGGAGATGTTCTCCATCACTGTAACTGTTAATGCCAAATCATGTTGAAAGTTGAGTGAAATGTTTTTTACACTGAAGACAGTGAGTACTAAGGTCTGGAGAGCTGGAGAAGGCGTCACAGGATATTTCCATCTCCAAAGTGATGATTCGTCTACTGCTAATTTAATAAGCAGCCCTGAAAAGGCTAGTGTCTTTAAAGATTTTTTTAAGTATTTGTTTTTACCCTTATGGAGGAATAATGAAATAATCCCTGGCTATGGATAACTAGATATCTAAATTGAGATGCTTAGGGAGTGAATGAGCTTTAAAGACGCTTTTAACATAGGTAAGCCGTTAAAATGATTTATTTCAATTGGCTTTTTACTGAACTGGCAGCAAAAAACAAATAAGTAAAAAGAGGCAAAACGGGTGAATACATTAAAAATTGCAACTTGAAACCAAAAAACAACAGAAGAAATACCTCATCCTTTCTTAAAATAAGAGATGGGATCTTTACTTTGAGCCAAGCTCAAAAGGCATCTCAGAAACTCACATCAGTTCCTTAGCTTTTGGCCTTTTTCAGTTAGCCTTTCCATGAAGGCAAAAAGAATTGTTTTTTAGTGTGCCTGTAATCATAATACTTAGGAGGCTGAGACAGGAGGATCACAGGTTTGAGGCCAGTCCCAGCAACTCTGTGAGACTTTGTTTCAAAATGAAAAATAAAGTAAGGATGGGAGTGTAGCTCAGAAGTAGAAGCCAAAAACAAACATACAAACAAATAAAAAGTCACAAAAATAACATTTGAGAGTGAAAACTTATCCCCGCTAAGATCAGTTCCTGCCTTTTACATGTAACATACCTATCAGAAATAAACTTTGCCAAGATTCTAACCATAAAAGCTACTTGGCCATTTTAAAATTCATTGGTCAAAATCATGACTTTAGTCTAAAACAAGGTTAAAGACTTCAAATCAATTTTAAGTAACCATCCTTGTGTGTGTGTGTGTGTGTGTGTGTGTGTGTGTGTCTGCACGCATGTTTTATACTAGGGATTGAACCCAGGAGTGCTGTACCTCTGAGCTACACCCCCAGCTCTTTCCATTTTATTTTGAGACAAGGTCTCACTAAGTGACCTCATGCTGGCCTCATGCAATCCTCCTGTCTCTTCCCACTCCCCCCACCCCTGACCTCCCCATTCTGGGATTACAGGTGTGCACCCCTGTGACTAGCTTTGTCATCTTATTTCGATGACAATGTCCCTTGCTGCATGGCTACATGTCTAACCTGGACATTCTATGCCACATTGGGTCAGAGTGAGAGATTTGTCTTAAACCTTTGATAGAAAAGGCGAGTTTTGGGTGTGTCCCAGTTGGAAAGGTGTGCTTCTTGATTGTTAATTGAGACACTCTGACTTCCGCCTGCCATACCACTGAACGCACGTATCCTCCTCACCCTGCTTACTGTAGCTACTCGACATTTTGTGCTATTTAACCATTTTGTAAACAGAAGGCAGGAAGGCAAAATGTAATTAAAGTGATCAGACCTGTGTAAAAAGTCTTTGCAGCTCCAGATGAAGATTCAAAGGTAAATGACTACTTCACATTTCCTGAGAGGAGAAGGTACATTACATGTCATCTGCCTTGTTAATTTTAAAGCAATAAAATTGGATACAGAAAAAAATTTGTCCTTGTTGGATCTCCTGCAAACTTACTACGGAAGGCTCTCAGATATCAACACCAAAGCAGACTTTCAAAATTCCTCTACCCCAGCATGGTTCTTCTTGCTCAGAATAGGTTTGGCTATTCTAGGGCTTTTGTTCTTCTATAAGAATTTTAAGACCATTTTTTCTAGCTCTTTTAAGAATGACATTGGTGAAATATCACTGAACTCCAGTTAGAATGGCAATGGTCAAGAGTACAATCATAAATGCTGGTGAGGATGTAGGGAAATTGGAACACTCATACACTGTTGGTGGGACTGGAAATTAGTTCAACCACGATAGAGATCAGTATAGAGGTTCCTCAAAAGACTAGGAACGGAGCCACTATATGACCCAGCTATACCACTCCTCAGGATCTTTGAATTAAAGTCAGAATACTATGGTGATACCTGTACTATATCCATGTTTATAGCAGTATAATTCACAATAGACATTAATGGAAGCAACATAGGTGTCCATCAACAGTTGAATGGATAAAGGAAATGGGGCATATTCACCCTCTGGAATTCTACTCAGCCAAAAAGAACAAAATTATATGATGAGCAGGAAAATGGATGGAATGAGAGAGTACTATGCTAAGTGAGATCTTCCAGACTCAGGAAGCCAAGGGTTGAATATTTTCTCTCCTATGTGGAAGCTAGAGAGAAAACGGGAAACAAAAGGAGCTTCAGATAGGAGACCAGTAGAATAGTGGAAGGGGTTTGGGAGAAATATACAGGAGGGGTGGAAGGAGGATTAGTGAAAGAAACAGTTCAAATCCTGTTGTGCCCATGTAAGAAGGTGCCACTGCCAATCTTACTAATAGGTATGGGGAACGACTGAGGAGAGGAGGGTGTGATGTGGACGAAATATACCAAGTGCTGTATGCATGTGTCTTCATTATGACTTTGAGCCTCACTCTGCTATCTACTTACAATGCACTAATAAAACGCACTAATCAAAGCTGAAGCCATATCTCCAATATATTCCCAAGTGACTAGTCTTGAAAATGAGCACTATCTTAGCCAGATGGCTGGGCTACTTTTTCCATTGCATGGATTCCTCCCTGAACACGCAAATTCATAAACCCCTGTGTCCTCCCCGTTCCATTCTCCTTCCCCCCCTGCAGCCTTTATTTCTTGACCACACCTGAAGACCTGACAAATGGTTATCTCCAGATCATTTTCGAATGAGAGCAATAATACTAATATTATAGATAATAAAATCCAGATGCAGCGAAGACGTACTTGATTCAGAAGCCAGTGGATTTGTGCATGGTGTTAAAGGTGTACTAAGTAGGTATTAATCTTATTTTCTCCTTTCATTTTACATGAAAGCTGTCATTATTGGGATAAGAATAAAATGAACATAAGTATGATAAATGGGAAGTGCACATGGGAGTCAATATACCACTTTGAGAGAGCATTGCTAATCAACCCGTGCAGTAGGCTAATGTACCATGTGAGCACGCACCTCTGAGAGATTCTAAATTTGTAACTCAGGGAAGCTTGGCATTTAGCTTGAGCTGTCTTTGGCTTAAGGTGAAACAAAGGGTACAACCATGTGTGGATTGCAGCAGCAAAGCATGCTTCCGAAGGTGCCTTTGCAAGACCATGTAAAACACAGAGCTAATTCCATACCCCTAACAAGGCTTAGCATATACATGAACTGTTTAATGAATGTTAAATAATGTTAATAAAAATGGGTGAGAGCATAACATCCTTATTTTTTAAAAAAATGAACAGTGAAGAGTAAGAGAATCAATTAGTTCTCATTTTGAAAGCTCTGTCTTAGATATTAAAGCCGATGAATGCAATTTTAAAAATGAAAGTGTTGGAGTCTATGCTGTTGGGGATCTGCTCTCTTTTAAAACATACTTTTTAAACTTGATTCTTAATTATTAATAGATAAGTTATTCTCATTGCTTTTGATGATCTTAAGATCTCCTACACAGCTTCTTTGTTTAATAGCAATTCAGTTTTCTGTTTTCCTCATTCCAATTAGCAAGAAGTTGGAAAATTAGGAAGTTTATGGTCTTGTGTTTCAACTAAAAAGTGCATTTCTGATGCCCTTAAGAGAAGAGTGGAATAGCTAGCAATTGGACCATATCAGAATATGGCTGGCTGATGGGGCTCGTGTTGGTTCAGGGAAGGATTGCAAGTCGTGATTGTCCTGCTGCTCTTGGCATGAACTGTAACTCTTTCTGGAATCAGTGACCTTGGCTCTTACTTATGATATTTTAGAAGCATCTGTTGCACTCCCACCCCAGGTGGCTGATGAATTAATTAGTACTTATTGAGTATCTACTATGTGCCCAATTCCTTATTAGGTATCTAGAGAGCCACAAATAAAATGACACAGTAAAACAGGAAACCCATGGCTGGGTTGAAATACTACCTTCTCGCTGACACTTCAGGGAAGAGGAGAAGACTTTTTAAAAAGGGAAGAGAAGATGATGGTGATTGGAAAGAGAAAGGACCTTTCTCACTTTCCATTTTGTCATCTGCCATCACTTGTCTCTGTTCTCATATCCTGGCTCCAGCCCCAACGAGAACACGGCTGTACGTCTGTACTGCTGACAATAACCCAAAGATGAAGGAAAATGAGCATGGGGCTTGTAGGCAGCGATGAAGAAGGCAGTGATCTAGTGGAAGCACAAGCACGGGCCCCTCACGTCCTGAGACATCAGGAGGTAGCTGACAGACATCAGAAATGTTGTAGTGTGGATAGGGACACAGCCCTGGCTGTGTGGTGGTTACCAGCTGTGTTTACCACCAACTAACTAATCAGTACTGCATTCTGTTACTTCAGCTCATATTAATGTAAGTGTATGATAATAGCTCTTGGCTTTTATATCATTGAGTTCCATAAATATCAGAAAGGATATTTCAATATGATCATAGATCATAAACAACAACCTCTCAGCAAGTATTTACGTCCACTGTCTATCAGATTTCTAGTTCTAGGTAGGTACTGGATCAACACAGAAGAATAAGACAAGGGCCCTGCCCTCAAGAAGCACAACCTATCCAGATACTTTCTTTTGAAATGTGCTGATGTTGCTACACCAGAATCACGGTCATGGTTGGTTTAAAATATGTTAAATATAATCCCTTTGCTGTTAAAGCAACACAAGTTGAGACTCTTTGGAGGATAATTTGTAGATGAAGTCAGACTTGAAGAATTTAAAGAGCTTGTAGAAAGAGCATTCCAGGTAGATGGAAAGATGAAGGCAAAGACAGAATCAGTTTTGGAAGGACAGCATGCCACCTGCCTGTTTAGACAGAGGTCACAGTCATTTACTGGAATGGCATGGGAGTTAAGAGGATTTCTGCATTGCACATGGTGTAAATAAAGTCCTTGGGAAGAGACTAGGCTCTGAAATCAGGGACTCTGAGTTTATTTTTGTAATCTTGAACCAATCAGTCTCAATCTATTATGTTTTAATTCTATTTATAGAATGAGGATGAGCACACATATTTGTGATATACACATTGTAATACACATCTTCACAGAATGGTTTCTAGACTGAATAAAGCAAATTGCTTTGAGCCTTTAGAAGAAAGATACTATTCCAATCCAAGGAATTATTTTAAGACCTAATATTCATTCATTTTTGTATGTGGTTTTGCTAAAAGAGAAAGATTAGTTTGAAGTTCATCCTGCTGTTTTGGCTCAATCGGTAAAAATGTATTCCTGATGGGTTTTTTTCTGAGCATATGATAAAATTTATTGTCCTCAGCTAAGTAGATTATCAGCAATTTTCTTTGGATACTCACTAGTTCAAAAATCGGATCTCTTTTATTTACATATAACCTAAAAAAGAGACAAGTGACCTTATGAAATTTCATGTAAAATAAGCAAGTTAAATGCAGGAGATAGTTCTAAGTACTGAGTTTGTTTTTCTGTTTCCTGCAATGCAAATGGAATCTTCCCTAATATAAATTTTAGCAGTTTCACAAAAGATTAATACAAATTAGTTTCTTTTAAGCATGTGTTTTAGAGTGTGTGTGTGTGTGTGTGTGTGTGTGTGTGTGTGTGTGTGTGTGTGAACAAGCCTACTATCTACTTTACTACTCAACTCTATTTGACTATCATAGCTGTGGGATAGGAAGGTTTTTTATTCTCACCCTGTACCTGACCACTGCTCAGGTATCAGTGGAGGTCACACTGCTTCTTAACATCTAAGGAAGATCGACTTGCCTTCTTATTTTCTGTCTGAAGAAAAGTCCATTGCAATAAGGAATGTCCTGAGATTTCCGCTCATTCTAATATAGATTAGATTATGAATCATTTGGCCAGCCTGCTTATTTCCATATTTTCCCCCAAATAGAATTCCTCCTGTTCACCTGCTTCCAACAGATAAACTTCTCATGAAAGACCTTTCAGTATTAGCTGAGTTTAATGATACTTTGGGAAAGGGAAACAATGCAGCATTGAAAACAGACAAATTGCATATTGAACATCTCAGTCACTGAAAAATGTCCAGTTGTAGATGCTGTCTAAAAATCAAGCTTTAGCCTTACTCTACACTTCCAGAGCCCTTGTGTTCTTAAAAGCCCAACATAGAAGGAAATGAAAACAATTTCTTCATATTTTCATAATATAGATACATTTGCTCTCCTTTGATTCTTATTAACTTATGACCTTGTATTTATACTTTGCATCCTCAAATATTGTTCCAAACACACATGAGTCCCTATGGAGACTTGCTGTCAATAGAATATTTTTCTATGTTATTATATTTCTGCCAGTGGACGAAATTATGACAATTTAAAGACCTTAATTGGTTTTATTTTAGATTCTAGAATCGTAGCACTTTATTCCACAGTGAATCCAAAACGGATTAAAACAAAATCAATATTACAGTATGTCCAGAACTTCCACATTCTTATGAATTGCTACTGGGCAATGAGTAACTGTTGAGCTTTTTAAATGTAGTGCAAACCAAGGAACTGGATTTTAAATTAGATTTAATTTAAATAAACATGAATATGCCTGTACCACTATGATATTCTGACTTTGATTCCTTTGGAAATATTCCTAAGAGTGGTTCAGGTGGGACATATGGTGGTTTCATTCCCAGTCTTTTGAGGAATCTCCACACTGACTTCCATAACAGCTGTACTAATTTGCAATAAATATAAGTATTCACATCTGGATAGCAGCTATTATATTGAACAAAATGAAGGCTAAAATGAGGGGCTAGGACCAAGCCTGAAGCAAGGCAGCTTTTACAGCATTTAAGGATCAAACTGAAGATGATGAGCTTGAACAAAAAAAAAAAATCAAAGTGTTAAGAGCAATACCCATAAAGTATATTTTCACACAATCCAAGAGAAAATAGTGTTTTAAGGATGGAAGTTCTCAATATTATGAAATGCTGCTGAGAAAGTACATTGGACATGGCTGTAGAAACAATTATCAATTTAGAAGATAGATCTAAAGAACATAAGAAACATTCAGGATTCACTGGTTTCCAAATTTGAGGATAATTTTCTTTCAAAATTTCTATAAAATTCTTAGCCATTGGGTACTCAATATGGTTCCCCTCCATTCTCATTATTATTTCTTTCTGGATCTCTATTAGCTAATTTTTGCACCCATAGATTTCTAACCGAATAATTAAGGACCCAAGTCAAAATTCAAATGAACATTAGAGCACAGTATTAAACCAAATGATAACAATAAAACATTAAATTCACATAGCATAGAAGCAACATGTTTTAAAAAAATATGTAGTCACAAGCACTTAACACTAGTAAAATAGAAAACAAAAAAAAATTTGCAGTAAGCGTTCAACACAAGAAGTGATTTAAAGTCACTCTAAAATAATAAATAAGTAAATAAAGCATAGAGAGAAAGAAAAACTAAAGTAAAAGCAAAAAATCTTCCTGCTGTTCCCTTTTTGCCCCTTTGCTTGATCAACTCCAACCACCCAGGATCTCAAATGCACAAATGATGCTCTGTCCTCAGGAGAGGCCAGCCTCTCTGCCTCCCTTATGCTTTTCCTCTGAGAACACCAAGGCCCACTCCCTGTCTTTCCTCACGTCTTTGTCCCAATGTAACCTTCTCTGTGAGGTCCTTCCTGACCCCTTCTAACACAGTCACATCCTTGCTTCCGTACTCTTTACTATGATATATTTTTGCATACATTTATGCAAAAGTGTATTGTGTCATGTTTGACATAATATACTTTTACACATTTATTTGCTCGTCTTTGCATTAAATTTAAGTTGCATAACATAAAGGATTTAAATACAATTTTCCTCCAGCACCATGAAGAATGGTCAGGTAATAATTGGAAATTAATGAACATTTATTAGGAAAATGACATCAATAAATGTGAAAACAAACTACAATAATAACAAAGTTTTCAAAAAATGCTTTTTTGAAGAACATGAAATCAGAAAATTAATTTTTAAACAGGGACAGATTTTAAAAGTAACGTGGATATTACAAACCATTTTATCCCAATACTGTTGATAAATTATGTGAAATAAATGCATTCTTTAAAAAATGCTATTCATAAAAAATGACTTAAGAAACAGAGAGCCTACCTACGAGGTAGAATGAACTTTTCTAAGATTGATTTCTACAGCCTGGCTGTTTCAGAAAATTCTCATGAAGAATGACACGAAAATAAACCAGAGTTCAGGGCTTAGAATGGACAGCCCTGCAAGAATGCTCTTATTGGAGGTCAGGCCACTGCTTGATCATATCATGTTCCTGATCACGAGTACTGGTACCCCAACAGGGAAGTAAATGGTGATTCCCATTCTTGAAAGCTAAGGTGGTCGAAAACTACGGGCCCCAGGGTTCCACCTGATCACACTGCTTTAATCACGTTACCATCGTTGACCTCAGCAGAATGCTCTTGTAGCCTGTGAATGTGTAAAAGGCTGCCAGATCTTTCTGCTGTGTTTTTTTGTCCCTGATTTCACCAGAGATGAATCTGGTTGTGCAGTTGGGATCATGCAAGAGCCCAAGGGCTAGGTTTCTTGCACATAATTCAGTACTTAGCCCTGTGATGAAATCCTGACCCTTGTTGCAGAATTCACTGGGTAATGGTGGAACCTCCAACTAGATGATGCTCCTGCTTCTGAGATCTTTCAGGAAAAAAAAACTTTTCCAGGACTCAGTTGTGTGAGATATCTGGACATTCACCCTTCATTGGACAAGCGAACCTGGAAGGGTTTTCCAGTAAAAGAAATCAAATAGGTTTTTACGAGGAAAACAACAAATGTAAATAATTCTCTAGTTTAATTCTACAAAATGTTCTAGGAACAATAATTCCAAATTCACAGTTCTTTCCAGAGATGAGAAAAGAAAGAAAGGCTTTCCAACTAATTGTTATCAGATTACTATATTTTGATGTCAAAACTAGATAAGGACAATTCAGTCATGAATGATTGATATTCCTGATGCAAATAGATGTAAGTAGTGGTAGTTATAAAAAATATGGAGGGAAATTACAAGGAGAGAGGAAATTGAGTGTGGGGGTGCATACTTGTAATCCCAGTACTTGGGGGACTGAGGCAGGAGGATCACAAGTTTAAAGCCAGCCTCAGCAACTTAGCAAGATCCTCAGCAACTCAGGGAGACCCTGTTTTAATATTTAGCTCATAGGTAGAATGCCCCTGGGTTCAATCCCCAGTACCCCCACCCCCAAATAAATAAATAAATAAATAAATAAATAAATAAATAAATGGAGAGAGGAAGACAATGGTAAGGGTAGTAATATCATCTTAATATAGTAAGCAACACCACTAGAGATATAATATCTATGTTTTATGGAACTAGTAATAGAGGCTTAAATACACTATTTGCAGTTATACAGGGAACATTAAAAGCCTTTGATAATGTAAAATTTGGCTGATAAATAGACTAAAGAATGGTGGAAAATGTGAATTAAATCCTCATCTTTAGAATAAGAAAGTTAAAATATCTTATTGCTAATGGATTAAAAAATGAAAGATTGAAATTTTGCTTAGAAATATTGCAGTAGCCCACAGAAGAATTAAAAATGAAATGATTAGAAAATGGTTTTCTTTGGAGAGTGTGAAGTTGCAATGGAACACTTGCTTTTCTTTTGGATCTTTCTGCACAGTTCGATGTTTAGCCAATGCATGTAACACTTTGAAAAATAAATCTATTTTTACTTAGTCCTTGTTTAAATTTAGCTAACAGTTTCACACTCATATTTGGATAATGATAGATACTTGGAGCTTATACAAGCCTGCAGAACTCAGGCTCCACCCTCAGTCCCTTCTCTCTCACTGCTCCCTCTCCCCTCCTGGTTCTCTAGACAGAGACCTTCCTGCTTCTCAAGTGCTGCACTTTCTCCCACCCCAAAGACTCACCCTTGATGTTTTCCCTGTTAGAGAAACCCTTTGCCATCAAGTGTCCCTCCTCCTCATCGCCTAAGCCCAGTGCAATATGCTGGTTACTCTTCAAATCTCAGATCAAAACCACCTCTTCTGAAAAGTCATGCATGCTCAACGTCCCCCTGTCTGTCAGTTTTTCTTTCATACCCCCTATAGAATTATCTGCTTTTCTTCAATGACATATTTTTTATTTTGAAGTTGCATATAAATAATTCATGTTATCTTATTAACATAGATCGTCTTGATTAGACACTAAGGACTGTAGTGTCATGGGTGTGAGTGTGTGTGTGTGTGTGTGTGTGTGTGTGTGTGTGTGTGTGTTTATTAATCATTATTTCCCACTCCTTAACTTGGCACAAAACAGTAGAGAAAGAAATAATTGCTGAATGAATAAGTGACATTGAATAATGAATGCTGAGTTGAGAAAGCAATGTTGGGCCATTGTGTGGAGGTAAAAGTTTCCAACTTATTTCTTCTCCTTCATCTTAAGATGGCAGCAGGAATCATGAATTCTATGTTAAGATTTCCAGTTCATGTTTGTTTTGGCTGATGTTTAGCAAGTTAGAATTCATTTTTATATTCTTAGTAGTAAATAGTTTTAATAGTGCCTCCATTCTCCCAGCATATGTAACACCGATCTTCATGACTGATAAGTCCCGAGAGCTCATAAGAAGACATCCATCTTCTTGTTTACAATCCAGGGCAGCTACTGGTCAATCTTCCAAGTAGTCATCTGTGTTTTGGATTTGCATAATAGCAGATTCTTCAGGGGCAGAAGTTTATTTCCTCATTATTTTTCCTCTTCTTTACAGGTGTTACTTGAGTTTCTTTATGTTGGTTAATCCTCACGACAGTCCTATTACAGAGGAGGAGTTTAAAATGTAAAGATTATCTATTTTGTTGAACATCGTGTAACTAGGAGAGGTAGGGTCTGCAGACTTAGTTTTCCCCACTCTTTGAACTTTTTATATCTCCCTTTTCCCCTCTTGTTAAAGAATCACAAACTATGGTAGAATGGATTGTTCTCAAGTATTTGCTGCCTTTATGAAAGAGAATTATACATTGCCATGCTTAGCATTGTAATTCCTTTGCCTACCTGTGGGAAGAACATATTTTAAGAGCTATTGGTTGTGGCTAATGCTCTTTGACTTCTCCTGTGAGGAGAGCATGTGTCACGTATTAGCTACTTCTTCAGCCTAGATCCTAGATTGAGGAAGAAGTGAAAGCTAAGGTAGAGCTGACCTACAGCTGTCATGTGATGTGAAGAATATATTTCTAAGCCACTAAGATATATAGATTGTTTCTAAAGCATGGGTGAGAAAATGCTAACAGATATAATAGCTAATTTCAATCTGGGTGTGGTGACACACTCTTATAATTCCAGTACCTGGAGGGCTGAGACAGAAGAATCGCAGATTTGAGGCCAGCCTCAGAAACCTAGTGAGACCCTGTTTCAAAATAATAAATAGAAAGGACTAGGTATAGCTCAGAGGTAGAATGCCCCTGGGTTCAATCCCCAGTACACATACAAAAAAAGTTCTTGCATTCATCCTAGGACACCTGAGACCCAATATTTTACAGGACCAAAGTTTATAAATACTTTATTATAAAGTGATATGATTTGTTAAGTACTTCAAAAATATAAGTTACTTAAATGGGCAGAATTAGCAGGATGGGAAACAGATTCATTTAATACTCTGGGCTCAAAATACTAAGCCATATAGAGAATCTCAATTTCTTCTTTATACATTCAGAAGCATCTTCTGTAATAAGATATTTAACCAATCTCAATCTCAATCTCTCTCTCTCTCTCTCTCTCTCTCTCTCTCTCTCTCTCTCTCTCTCTCTCTCTCTCTCTCTCTCTCTCTCTCTCTCTCTCTCTCTCCCAATTGCTAGGGATTGAACCCAGGGGCATTCTACCTCCTAGCAACATCCCTGGACCTTTTTATTTTTTGTTTTTGAAACAGAGTCTTGCTATGTTACAGAGAGTCTCGCTCCATTGCTGAGCCTGTCCTGGAACGTGCAATCTTCCTGTCTCAGCCTCCCAAGTACTGAGATTGAAGGTGTACACTGCCACCCCTCTTTACTTAAACTCTTCATAGAATTATTTATATGTTTTGCTTACAGATAGGATTTTAAATGTCATCCTTCAATGTTCCTCTGAGAAAAATTCAATGATGTGTGGAATGGTAGACTCAAATTCTATTGCGCACACGTGCTTTCTTATGAAGCAACTAAAATCGGCGATAATGGATTAAAATTCCCCTCTCGTGAGACGGCGCCGAGGGCGGCCTGTGGTCCCGTGTTTTCCCGTGTCTGGGGGGTACAGTCACACACCGCTAGATTCCTGCGCCCGGCGGGCTGGAGCAAGGATGCGCCTCCTGGCCTCGTGTCCCAGCCGGGCTGTGTGCGCCATCTGTACATCTTTAGACACAGTAAATCATGCCATGGAAAGGACCTCTGAATGTGAACGAGTTTACCTTAGGCTTAGGAAAGAAATGAGTCACACCACTGAGCTAGGAGCTCGTGTTCATCCGCGCACTCTGATTTCTACACTGTTCTAATCCCTCTGTCCCTGGAGTCGCAAGCTCACTACCAGAGCCTGAGACTGTTCAAAACCTGTCTACTGTCATGGCTAGAATGTCGTGAAAGGTTAAAAAGAATTCACTAAGGTCATTCAACTCTGCATTCATATTTATATTATATCATATATAGCTTATATATAGTATGTAACATATATAATAAGTAATAATGCAAAACAATAAATATACAAATAAATGTTTATAACTTATATTTTATACTATTTATATAGTTATTATGAATAAACAATATGTAATTATATAAGCAATATTATATAGCAATTAATAAATACATGAATAAATATATATTTATATTTCATACTATTCCATTGTTATTAATAAATAATAAATATCACTATATTATATTTATTATTATATTATATTATATTATTGTATTATATTATATTATTATATTGTATTTTATTATATTGTATTATATTACTAATATTATATTATTGTATTGTGTATATATTATATTATATTATACTATATATTATATTATTTGTATTGTCTTATCTTGTATCATATTGTATTGCATTATTATATTATTATATGTTATTTATATTACATCATATTATTGTATTGCATTGTACTGTCTTGTATTGTCTTATATTATTATATTATTGTATATATTATATTGTTTATATTATATTATTTATAATATAATATATTATCTGAGGACTGGAGTCTACACCATCTTCTCTATGGAGACATGAATGTTTTCAGACTGATAGGCAGGCCAGTGACCATGCTAATAGTTACAGCGTGGATCTGCTCAGTGGAGGAGACGGAGCCCTTAGTACAATGCGTCACTCCTTCCTCTGCAACAGCTGGGCTCAGTACAAGAATAGGATCTCTGGATCCCTGGACTTAAAATATGTATGGATTTTTTTTTAATGCTTAACTCAGTTGTTCTCCAAGTGTGACTTGTGGAAGAGCAGCATTAAAATCACTTGAGAAACTGTTTAGAAATACTCATTCAGGCCCCTACCCCAGAGCTTCTGAGTCAAAACCTCAAGGAACAGGGATGCCGAGTTTACCAGGTAATTCAGATGCATGGAAGGTTGGAAGACACTGCTTGAAGTTATTTTGAATCAAGTTTCTGGTCATCTTCATCCCAAGTCCTAATACAGCAATGACGAATAAGAACTTTTATACCAGTACTAAGGATGGGTTAGAAGAAATTTGGTGTAAGAAGTGTTGTCACTTGACCATGTTGGGGACCTCACTTTGAACAGGGAAACTCAGGAGAGTCGCTGGTTCCTGGTCTCAGGTTAGCCCAGCAACAATTTAGTCTCCGATGGGTCCAGGCTGAATCTACTCCATCTAGGACTTCAAATCACCAGCATTTTAAAATAATGGGAGATGTGGAGGGGAGTCTTCTCTACAATTTTATGTCAGTTTGGACACGTTCTCTTTAAACTATAGTGCTTAATTTTTATTTCAATACTTGAGTTTAGAATAGAAGAATGGAACTTTTTTTTTTTTTTTGGTGATGAGGATTGACCCAAAGGGTTAGGAGTATACCTCTGAACTATACCCCGAACCCCTTTTTTTAAAAATTTTGAAACAGGGTCTCACTAAGTTGCAGAGGGCCCCACTAAGTAGCTGAGGCTGACTTCAAACCTGTGATCCTCCTGTCTCAGCCTCCCAAGTACTGGGATTACAAGCGTGCACCACCACACCTGGCTAGAACCAGACTTTTATAGGTAGTCTTGGGGGAAGACTTAGTGCCTTTTTCAATTGGTTTAATACTGGGCCCTGTGTTATCAATATAAAAATATAGTCAGAAAACTCTTCTGAGCTGATGGTGTAATAGAATATTCTCTGGTTAACAATAAAGAGTATAAAAATGTATGCTGCTCAGAAATATTGCATCACTGACAAAAAATTTTACTGTCCTTCCCATGTTTATGGTTGCAGAATGTCATGGAAATGACCAAATTACCTTTTATTGCTAATTTTTAACATTAGACATCTCTGCAATGTGTATTGATTGATATTTGGAACACTGGATTCCCATGACATCTTCTTTCAAGGGAATGAGAGAATTTATTCTTTGAAACATAATATATATTATCTAACTAAATTACTGCCTTCATCACAACCATATCTCAATGTATACATTGTATAATTAACAAGTTTAAATATTACTACCAGCATTTTTTTTTTTTACTAATTATCAAATCGGGTCTAAGATAAATATGGTAATGTTTAAAATTATTTGCAAAGAAATTGATAAAATTGGCAAAATATTTAATTATACTTAGTGGTAATAGTATATGAAATTGCCTTTTGCAAGCTATAAATCCCTTGTCTCTGCAGCTCAGGTGCTGTAAAGAGGAGGTGGCCTCTCTGGTCATTCATGGGAGCCAATTTCCCATTAGAAATATAGTTAGCATATTGCATAGAGTCTCATTTTCTATAGGTCTAAGTGTGTTTCCAAACTCCATTGGCATGCATCAGTATTTTAAGGAAAACTGTGTCGAGAATTCAGGGTAAAGGCAAAAATCATCAATAAAACAGAAAACCAGCTTGCTCGTGGCCTTTAATTAATTGGCTCCTGTGTTGTTGAAACTGAATTTATCTGCTCCATAGAAAATTCTTATATTAATTCTTACGGTTAATTTGCCCTTTTTTGAAAAAAGAAAGAACAACACACAGCATGAATTTTGAGCTCAAACAAACATTTGTTACAATCCTGGTGGCACCAGGTACTTACCAGCTGTATGGTGTTGGGCAATATAATTTTGTTAGTCTTTGTTTTCTTAAAATAAAATGGAGATGACTAACAAGAATGTCCCAGACTGCTGTGATTCAATGCTGTCTTGCACATGAAGACAGTAGTACACTTGAAGCTGGGGTGTAATTATGAATATGCATATTCATAATTAGTAAGAGATGCTTCTCTTTCCTTTGCAAACTCTCTATGTGTTTATACGGCTAGAATATGTGATGAGAAGCTGGGCGTGGTGGCGCATGCTTGTCATCTCAGTACTTGGGAGGCTGAGACAGGAGGATCACAGGTTCTTGGACAGCCTCAGCTATTTAGTGAGGCCCTCCGCAACTTAGTGAGACCCTGTTTCAAAGTAAAGAATAAAAATAGGGCTGAGGGTGTAGCTTGGAGGTAGAATGCCCCTCTGTTCAATTCCTGGTACTGAAAAAAAAAATATGCAATTAGAAAGCTAGATATGTTGCAGAGATATGGATATGCAACAAGCCTGGTATAGTGCAGATGCATGTGAATTGGTGCAGCCATTCTGGAGAGCTAGTGACATATTTAGCCAAAGCAAAACAAAGCAAAACAAAGCAAAGCCTTCCAATGACTTGGCAATTCTATTCCTGGATATATAATTTAGAGACCTTCTCAGGCAGACATGGAAGGGATTTTTTTTTTTTTTTAAATCATGGCAATGTCTGTTATTTATAGTGGCACAGAGTTGGAGGCAATCTGGGTGTCCAGTCCTTGGGGAGGTGACAGATGTAGGGTAGTGGCTTGAATTGCATCTTGTACTATCTTACTATCTGGCATTCAGAGATGATATAACTCGATAGATGACCATTGAGCAGCAACCTGTGTGAATCTTTTTTTTTTTTTTTTTTTTTTTGCAGTACTGGGGATTGAACTCAGGGGTGTTCTACCTTCAAGCTATACCCTCAGCCCTATTTTTTTTTTTTTATTCTTTATTTTGAAACCAGGTCTCACTAAGTTGCGGAATGCCTCACTAGGTAGCTGAGGCTGGCCTCGAACCTGGATCCTCTGGTCTCAGCCTCCCAAATGCTGGGATTACAAGCGTGTGCCACCACGCCCGGCTTGTGTGAATCTTTAAAATATAACGCTGAGTTGAAAGATAAAGACAATAATCCATTAAACAATGGCATTTGCAAAACTTAAAAATTTATGGACACGAAACAGCAGTGTACATGATCAGTAATGCAGTAAGTCCGAAAGAATGTGTGTTGAAGCCAGGCATGGTGCCACACACTTGTAATCCCAGTACTTGGGAGGCTGAGACAGGAGGATTGCAGGTTCACAGCCAGCCTCAGCAAGTAAGGCCCTCTGCAACTTAGTGAGATCCTGTTTCAAAATAAAGAATTAAAAAAAAAATAGGGCTGGGAGTGTAACTCGGAGAAAGAATACCCCTGGGTTCAATTACCAGTACCACAAGAAAAAAAATATGTTGAATATATTGGGATGAGTACTTCAGTAGGGAGAAGATAATAAGAATGAGACATGCTGAAGACGAGGAAAAATAAATTTAAAAGGAAAGGAATAATACAGGAGGTTAAAAATACAAACAGAATGCTTACTGGGCCTTTAAAGAATGTGATTATTTAAAAAAAAAAAGATAAAACTTCTGAGATGTCTAATGTTTAGCAACTATTAACTGATACTGCTCAAAGAGGAAGAAGTTACAGATTATGGAAAGAGAATAACCTGGGAGCTGTTATCAAAGAATAGCCTTTGTCTTCTTGGAGAGAAAGGCGCGAGCTCCTGCCAGGACGCAGTCCTCAGCCCACGGTCACTGCATCCTGTCGGAATCAAGCGCTGGGTGCTGACAAGGAGCTAGTCGTGAAATCAGAACCCACCATTCACAAGCTTTTGCCTTCCTGCCACCAAATAAGAAATAAAAGCCAACAGTCACCGAGAGAAACAGACACTCCTGAAACAAATAATAGTCCTTTTTAAAATCATGGCAGCGAGCTTGTGTTCATCAGATATCAAAAAACCACCACAGGAAAGCAGTCGCTGCAGTAAGTGGAACAGAAGCAAAGAGCCGGGAATCGGGAGGTTTTAAAGGCAGAGTCTGAAGGCAAGGGTGGGCAGAGCCAGGGCAGTGGCATTGGTACTTTCCAAACCTGGAAATTGGCTAGGACTAAGCCAAAGACCGGTAACGATAGTCTTCAGCTAGGTGCACCCGTATATTTCAATTCTTTAAATCTCATTTTTTGTTTTGTTTCTTAGTCAAATCAAAAGTTTTCTACCTTCTTTCTTGATTTTCAAAAGAGACAGTTTTAACTAGGCTGTGGACTAAATATATATTCAGAACTATATATATATATATATATATATATATATATATATATATATTCAGAACTAATGATTAGACCCAGGGGCATTCTACCCCTGAGCTATATCTCCAGTCCTATTTTTTTTTCTTTATTTGGAAACAGGGTCTCACTAAGTTGCAGAGGGCCTTACTAAGTAGCTGAGGCTTGCTGAGAACCTGGATCCTCCTGTCTCTGCCTCCCAAGTACTGGGACTACAAGTATGCCACCATGCCCGGCTTAATTTTTATTCTTTATTTTGAAACAGGATCTCACTAAGTTACAGAGGGCCTATATTTTCTTGGGAAAACTTGTCCAATTTTCTCGGCTTTCTTACCCACTAGTAACATTTTTTTTTTTTTTTTTTTTACTCTATAGTAGCTATGGTGGTGGCCAATGTTTCTGTAATTTATTAGCATTGAAAACACTGGTTCTCAAATTCTGTGCTTTTTTTTTTTTTTTCTTCCTATGAATTGCTTTCCCAACTTGTGAAATAGCACTTTCTACAAACATGTCCCCCAGAAATTTGGGATTGTGGTCTGGGTGTCTATATTTCTACCAATTCTGGTCTAGGCAGTAGTGTCTGCACACCCTACTCTATGGAGTTTCTCTAAAAGGCTGGTTTTGGTAAATCAGAATCTGATATGCAATTGCAAACATCACAGTCTTTACAGCACAGTACTTGCATGAGCCACTGTTGGAAACCCTGAGCTGGGGCTGTGAGCCTGTAAAATGGGGAATTTTTTTTTTATTTCCAAGGTATTTATAAACAAAAGGAAATCCCACATATAGCATTCTTTTGAGTTATCACTACTTCATTCATATTTAAGACTTTTTTTTTGTAGTACTGGGGATTGAACCCAAGGACATTCTACCACTAAGCTACACTGCCAGCCATATTTCTTAAACAGGGTCTTGCTAGGTTGCTGAGAGTCTCACTACTTGCTGAGGCTGTTCTTGAACCTGCCATCCTCCTATCTCAGCCTCCCAAGTACTAGGATTACAGGTGTGTGCTACCATGCCAGGATAAGGCTTTTTTTTTTTTTTTTTTTTCATCTAATATTATGTGATGCGGTGGCAAGACCTCTGGCTGAGGTGCTAGAGCAGTGGTTCCTTCTAAAAGAATTTGTGCTGTCGAAGGTCATCCCAGGCGAAAGGAGGAGGTGCGTTCTCCTCTCTGGTAAGGTTGGTGCCAGTGAGTCACTAGTCCTCTGGAAGGTCAGACCATGGAAGGCTAATTGTCTCATTCTTTGTGTGTGTGTGTGTGGTACTGGGGACTGAACCCAGGGGCATCTACCTCTGAGCTACTTCCCCAGCCCTATTTATTTTTATTTTATATTTTTATTTTGAATCAGGGTCTCACTAAATTGCAGAGACCCTCACAAAGCTGCTGAGGCTGGTCACGAACCTGCAATCCTCCTGTCTCAGTCTCCCAAGTACTGGGATTACAAGCTTGTGCCACCCCACGTGGCTGCCTCATTCTCTTGAAGAACTAGCCTGGGCCCTTGCAGAACAAGGATATCATCATTGTATGCTCTAAAAGCAGACCCACATTCTGTAATCAAATGATGTGTCAGAAAGGTTTAGAAGCAAACATGTAATTATATAAATAGATTAAGCCCAGGAAGCTCATGCACAGGCTGTGGGGGAAGGGAAGGAGTGAAATCTACAATTTAAAAACACGACTGTCCATCATGCTTTCGAATTTTGCCTTTTGCTAATTTGCGAGTGTGAAAGTAGCAACCTTATTTAATTTATTTACTTCTGCAGTCCTGGGATTGAACCCAGGGCCTCGCTCATGCTAGGCAAGTGTTATAACAGTGACCTTAAGATTAGTAACTTTAAAATCTAGGACTATGTTTGACTTAAAAAGCAGATTCAACTGGGGGAGGAGGGTGTGGTGACACATACATGTAATTCCTCTACTTGAGAGGCTGAGATAGGACAATCAAAGGTTCCAGGCCAGCCTCAGCAACTCTAGAGAGACACTATTTCAAAGTAAAAAAAGAAAGAAAGAAAACAATTTTTTTGAAGGGCTCAGAGGTAGAACATCCGTATATTCAATCTTAGGTAACACACACACACACACACACACACACACACACACACACACACAGTTGATACAAAGTAATAGATTAATGGATTATATTAACATACAGAAGATTATTAGCCAAAAGTTCAGAACTACCATTAAAATGTGTCCAAATAATATCTTGAAATATCCTCTGAAAACGTGTAGTTAAAGGGAGGAAGTCTTTTATGACAGATACTTCACCAGAAGTAGTTGAGTCACTTACAATAATTAAGTGATCTTATAGAAGCTTCCAGTTTTTGACATGCAATCTCTCCCATTTAAGTTTTTTTTTCCCTTAAGATAGGTGCAATAACAGCATTTGATGTCATTTTTATGATGATGAAGCAAAGTCTACACGTTGGACTCAATGTGTGAGTGCACAAAAATCATTTACTTAGAGTAGCTTTTGGCAGTTTAACCAGGGAGGATGGAGTGACAGGTATCCCTTTCCATATCTCTTCTCTATGAAAGAATATTCCATCTTGCAGGCAGCGCCTCTCTTCCTCGCAGATAACTGTGAAGCTATCAGATCTAGAACGTTTTACCGCGACTGTGTAAGACGTTTCTGTTGCATTGATGGGTATTTTTTTTTTTTCTTGAGAAATATGGTTCCTGTTAGCACTTCAATCTGATTTAGGGGGGAGCCCCTTTTCTCTGGCATTTCTCCCCATTCTCCCCATTCTATCTTCTCATTTCAATGGTTTTTTTTTTTTTTTTAACCAAGATCTGGGCTGAACAGAGAAACAGGAAGCCCAGTTAGAATTTGTCAGCATCTCATTCCAAACCCTGAAACCAATGAAGCATTTTTCCCCCCTCCTTACACCATTTGATTCACTTTCTTATAAAGTTAAAGGCAGGCTTGCTTAAGTTTTATCTTGTTTTCTTTTGCTCCAGCTCCATTTCCCCCTTTCCGGATGTTCTGAGATTATGCACAGAGATCTGACACCCATCTTTTCCCTGCTACGGAATCCTAGCAGATTAAACTAGGAACACAATATTCCTTTTAAGGCTCCCAGGGGGAAGCCTCTCCCACCTCTGCTCTTAGTTTAGTAGTACAGGGTTTTTTGTTGTTGTTGTTGTTGTTTGAATAATACATTGGTCAAATTGAAAAGGAGTTTTTAAAATAAATATTAAAGGTATGCAATATTAAAGTGTGAAGACATGAAAAAAGTGTTTGATACTCATTTCTGATCACTGTAAAGGGTAGTTTTAGAAACTCAAGGAAACTGAAATTCTAAGGGATCATTTCATAGTGAATTTGGACTGTAGATATTCATGAACAATTACTAGTTTGTTTTTTTAAAACTACATAGTTGCGGAAGATTATTGGAAAAAAATCTGTGTTCACTTCCTTTCTACCTGAAAACCATACTTATGCTTAATCTTATAGCAGTGTCTTTGTTTAACCACAAACATTAAAAAAAATATTCCATATAATAATATACCAGAGGTTAAACAAAGTATAACCACAATAGCTGAAAAAAATATAAGATACTTGGTCAACAAGTCTATCAGACATTAGTAAGCTGGACAAAGAGAGGTTCTCATCATAACAGAGCTACTGTCCACCTCACCTTCCAAAGATTGTCTTTTAATTTTTTCCTTTTCTGCTTCTTCCTCCTCTTCTTTGCTATTATCATAATGATTGACTCTGAGTCCTTTAAAAAAGGAGAAAAATCTACATTTTGCTCTCCATTGCCCTAATATATAAGCTAGACTCCTTGAGGAAGTTCCCTCCTGGGTAATTTTCTGACCCTTAGCAAATTCCCAACAATGTATTGTTGAAAGAATGAACGACTGAATGGGTGAATGAACAGATGCACACCTCCACTGTAAAGTTGGCTGTCTCCTGACCAATACAAGTTCTCTCCTATTATATTTTTCTAAGATGATAACTATAAATTTATATCATAATCAGCTTCAAGTTTTTGTTCTGATTTTCAACGCCACCAAGGAAGACTGACTTCATTCTTGCCCTTTTTGATAGAACATGAGGCATGTCTATGTAATAATGATGAAATGAGAGAAAATATCCACTGCAGTTATTTACACTCAGAGAAGGAACCCTTCTTTTTTTTTTTGCTTGAATAAATATTTTATTTTTCAATTCATGTGACTGCGTTATAGACATAGCCAAAACACAAACGCTGCTCCCTCTAGGTCTTCAAAAGCGGAAGGCAAGCTACTGCTGCATTTGGGAATGTTTCTTTATGCTTCACACACTCTCCTTCCACATGACCTAAACTTAAGTTTCCTAAAAGTATAAGCTTTGCTTTGATGCAACTCCAGGAAAGAGGAAAAGAGACATCACAACTGAATAACCATGCATCTTATGCTCCAAGTGCTCACTCATTAATTCTATTTAACTTTTTTGGAAATACTTATTTATCATCTTTTGCAGTTTGCAAAACTCCTCTGGTCTCCTGTTCACCGCCACCCCCCCCCCCCCCGAACTTGGCAACACTTTCTAATTTGAAAAGGTTGAGGGAGAGTTTGGTAGTTGATGCTATAATCATGTTGCAATTCTTTGTTTTTCCTCTATCAATTTCATAGCCCTATTTTGGGCTACCTTCTTGACAGCTTGGTCAATTCAGTGGTATATTTCAACAATTTTAATCTGAATTTATTTCAGATATTTGAATTTCAGTACATTTGAAGTTTTATTCCATTTTGTAGGGTTTCATTTAAAAGTGGAAAGAGTATTTGTTTGCATGTCAGACAGTCTTGTCCTTTGATGACAGAGCTTATTTCTCTAGAACTCTATAGTTTTCCCATCAGTGATTTGGGGCAAAATTAATTCAGATCAGAGACTAATAGGCTTTATAGGCTTTTGCCCTGTATGATGCTTACACATAATAGGCACTCAGGGAATCCATGCAGCTGATTGTGAAAGCCAGTATCACCTATTCATATTGCTATTATAAAAGTGAAATTATACAGAGAAAAATCAGTACATCTATGTATTGTTCCTCTTTTCTAAAAAAAAAAAAATAAAGCATACTTACAGCAGATCACAAATATACAGAAATCCATTATACATTTTCTTTTAACCTGAACCTCACTGTGACATGTAAATTGACTTGTTTATGTTAATGGCAGCCATTTAGGAGTAAATTTGCAAAGCACTGCATGGTAATTAGATTGGGTATAATTCACATACTGTATGCTACTTTGAAAATGGGCTCCTTCAAGGGGGTAGAGCAGAGCGCCCACCCTCCAAACTCTCTCCCTGCAGCCTCTCATTACACAAAGCCACACACAGTGTGGCAAAGATGACGTCAGCACTTAATGCAGAAAAACAATGCAACATGTTCTTTTTGGGGGGCTCATGTACTGCCATATGCTACTTGAGTAATGAAACCCTATTTGATACAGAGAGACAGAAGTGTTTGTAGGGTGAAGACCCGAGTCAATAATGAAGCCTTATGTTTTTGCTATTTCTGGAAGGACTGCTGAATGTTCAGTTATGAGACAAGTCCTGATTATTAGGAAATTTCACTTGATTTGTCCCCTATAAGGACTAGAGGAAGATTTTTAGTTTTCTTTCTTTCTTAATTACTCAGTTACTGAGTAATGAAAATTCTTCCAAGTTTGGAAATACCTAATAACTATGCAGTTCGGATACTACCAAATTAATTAATATTTAAACATTTTTATCTCCATAAGAGAATGCTATTAGAGAATTACTGGTTGCCCAAATACTCATATTTATCATTACTTTATATGATATCAAACAGAATTGTGAATTAAATATTAATTTAAATTATTCTAAAATGTATCAAAAATTCAATTAATTATCTAAATTATTCTAGGTTATGGAAGAATCTGGAGTACAAATAATAAACTTTATCAATATTTAAACAGAAGTGAATTTAATAACTTATTTAATATACTGAGAAGCGATGTCTACAGCTCAAATTTAAATAAATAAAAATCATGTTTTACTGTTTATTTTATGTGATTGTGGCAGACAAACTGGTTCTAAGACACAAAAACAATTAGAAACACACAGACAAGTGATAGCAAGTTATTTATGAACATGAAATTTAACTTTCTGCTAGGTTAAGAAAAGGTTTTTAAGCTGGGTGTGGTTGCACAGGCTTGTAATCTCAGTACTTGGAAGGTTGAGACAGGAGGATCGCAGGTTCAAGGACAGCTTCAGCGAGTAGTGAGACTCTAATCAACCTAGGAAGACTGTTACAAAATAAAAATAAAATAGGGCTGGGTATGTAGCTCAGAGGTAGAAAGCCCCTGGGTTCAATGCCTTGTACCAAAACAAAACAAGGAGGAGGAGGAGGGGGGGGGGAGGTTTTTAGGAAAACAAACACAAAAAATTGGATCAACTTTTCTTTATAGACTCATTCCATTAAATTAGCAACTAATCCAGCTTCGGGCTGACCTGAGACTATGCCATCAATATCTAGCTCTTGATCACGTTCACTGAGATGATCTAACTCCCAAGTGCAGAGCTGCGGTTGTGTGGGATTACTTCCTCTGTTTACATTTACCTTTGAAATTTTTACTATGGTGAAGTTTTAGCCCACACATTTTTATAGCCGCCATTCATTGAGACAATGTCTTCCTGTTTTGTATAGTGTTTGCATAAATTAAAATACAGTGGGGGAAAAATAGGTACTAGAACATAGCTACTCATGCCTCATATACAACTAAAAGCAGTGACTGATAAATTACAAAAGAGAAAAATAAGCCAGTCCCCAGAAGCACTTCCGGAATGCTGAATTCTAAGTCGGTATCAAAAAGTGAGGAAGTCAAAAGAGACAATGTTCCACTAAAATGGCTGGAAAACAAACAGAAGCCTCAAAATAGAATTAGAGCTCTTTTCTAGCTCCTCTCGCTCCTACAGTTGTAGTAAGTTTTATCTAAGCTCATGCATAAATTGTTTGTTCAGAATCTGGAAAGAATTCAGGACAGAAGTCATGGGACTAGGGGAACGGGAATTCAGAAACTTTCTGGGTGTCAGAAGTATCCTTGAATGGAGTTATAGATTCTGAAAGCTTCTCCAGGTGATGGGTAAAGGCTGGAAAGTCTTCAGTGTCAGGACACTCCTGCTCACCCTAGGATTTTGAGGCAGAGAAATATTCCTCAAGGAGCAAACTTGCAGGTGATGGGTCCATTACAGATCATCAGAGTGTGGGAAGTTTAGGGTGAGGCTGGAGTAGATGGTGTAAAGGAAGAATGAAGAAGGAAATGAAAGGTGTTAAATGAGAGCTTTGCTGAGAAAGGATATATCATCATCTTCCTCCTCCTCTTCTTCTTCTTCTTCTTCTTCTTCTTCTTCTTCTTCTTCTTATTCTTATTCTTATTCTTCTTTTTTTCTCCTGATCATTCCCTGAAATAGTTTGGGTTGGAGGCAGTGTAAATATTAATGGTTTCAAGGGAAGGGGAGGAGAAAGAATAAAAGGTCTGATAGCATTTTCCTTGCTCTTCTCCTTATTCTTAGCTTTGCTTCTCTCAAACTTTCTAAAATTTATTTTTATTTTTCATTTCAAATCTTTGCTCTTTTTCCCCAAGCTTGGGTAAAAAGTGGCAGGGATGAGAGTCAGTAAAAATTCAGGCACAGTGCAGAGAAGGGAATCATGCCGCCATCTTTCTTTCCCATCAACTATCTGGGCTTTTAGGATGAAAGGTATAGGACATGGAAATTTCCTCTCCATTGCTCTATCTCCTCTCCTCTATTGGCTTTGTGGTTGTCCATCCTATCAGCCTCATTGTGTGTGTGTGTGTGTGTGTGTGTGTGTGTGTAAAACCCAAGTAAATACAACCCCAAATGACCTAGTCTAAACATTTTATGACACTCAAAGAAACAGTCCGACAGACAGTGTGGGTAAAAGGTCATCCAACTCATTCCCTCAGCTCTCAAAAATCATGAAAGGAAATCTCGCTTAAAATTCACAATTCCATTTCATTGTCATACACATTTATTGGTGCATCGTAGTCTCACATCACACTGTAGTGTATAGTGATAGCAACATATATCACACAGCACTTGGTGAGCTTCCCCCGGCTCCCTGCCCACCACCTCTCCTTCACCAAGCATGATACTGAGATTGGCATTGATTATTTCACATATGTACATCAGTGGGGGGCTTTCCTTCATTGACTTTCCTCCTCCTAGAACCCCCCCTCCCCTGGGGTTTCTGTTCCATTATCTGAAGTCTCTCTTGTATCCTGATTACTCCCTAACTTCTACATATGAGAGAAAACATCTGACCCTTCACTTTATGTTACTGGCAAATCTCACTTAACATAATGTTCTTCAGGTCCATCCATTTTCTTGCAAATGATATATACATATATATGTGTGCGTGTATATATATATATATATATATATATATATATATATATATATATATTTTTTTTTTTTTTTTTTTTTTTTTTTTTTTTTTTTTTTTCAGTACTGGGGATTGAACTCAGGGACATTCTACCTCCAAGCTACTACCGCAGCCCTATTTTTAATACTTTATTTTGAAACAGGGTCTCACTAAGTTGCAGAGGGTCTCACTAAGTAGCTGAGGCTGCAGGGTACCTGCGATCCTCCTGTCTCAGCCTCCCAAGTACTGGTATTACAAGTGTGTGCCACCACTCTTGGCTCGTATTTTCATTTTCGATTGACACACAGTAGTATTTATGGGGTACAGTGTGACATTTCGATACATGTATACAATATATAATGATCAGACCAGGGTAGCTGGCATACCTAGTACCTTAAACATATATTATTTTGTGTGTGTGTGTGTGTGTGTGTGTGTGTGTGTGTGTGTTGGGGACATTCAACGCCCTCCCTACTAACTATTTTGAAATATGTAATTAATTGTTGCCAACCACAGCTACCCTACTGTGCTTAAGAACATTAGAAGCGATTCCTCTTTTTTTTTTTTGCGGTACTGGGGATTGAACTCAGAGGCGTTCTACCTTCGAGCTACACCCCCAGCCCTATTTTTTACTCTTTATTTCGAAACCGGGTCTCACTAAGTTGTGGAGTGCCTCACTAGGTAGCTGAGGCTGGCCGCGAACCCGGATCCTCCGGTCTCAGCCTCCCGAATGCTGGGATTAAAAGTGTGCGCCACCACGCCTGGCTAGAAGCGATTCCTCTTAACCAACAGCTCCTTTGTGCCCATGAGCCATCCCCTCTCCATCCCCCTCCACTCCTACAAGTCTCTCAGGCTCTGCTAACCGCTGTTCGATTCTCTAAAATGACTTATTTTTCATCTTATCTGTAGTATCTAGCATAGGATCTAATATAAACATAGTCATTGCCCAATGAGTGTTGGCAAAATACGCATGCATTTACACTTTGAGAGATTCATCTCGGATGAATCAGTCACCTTTCGAAACAATCAGGCTGGCTATTCATCATTATATTTGCTAATTGAACCCATATCTTGGTTTTTAACTTTGATACACATTTAGCCTGACAACAGTCTCATTGTTGGGCTGTGCAGACCTTGCCACGGGTTCACTATTTCTGTGCCTGATCAAGTGAGCATGTGCTTAGCACAGTGAAAATGTCAGACAATTGCATTTGGCATCATGATGGGCAAAAACTATAAAAAACACAAATATAAGAATGTAAGCAGTTGCCGGGGCGTGGTGGCGCACGCTTGAAATCCCAGCATTCGGGAGGCTGAGACCGGAGGATCCGGGTTCCTGGCAAGCCTCAGCTACCTAGTGAGGCACTCCACAACTTAGTGAGACTCGGTTTCAAAATAAAGAATAAAAAAATAGGGCTGGGGGTGTAGCTCGGAGGTAGAACGCCCCTGAGTTCAATTCTCAGTACCGCAAAAAAAAAAAAAAAAAGAATGTAAGCAGTTAACTTGGTTGTGTTATAATTGTGTCGGCGCTGTTTTAGCTTAGCATCTGCAAAATTAGAATGGCATTAAGTTGATCCTGAGTGTAAAGTGTGAATAGTAGGTGGTTAGGGGGTATTTTGGATTCACAGTATCCTTTGCCAGCAGTGGTTTTAAGATTCCTGGTACCGCCGGGATGCGCTTTTCCTCCTCGGAGAGCACTCCATTTGCCTCATTAACCGGAGGACTTGAATTAATATGAATTATTGAAGCTATTTTTTTGTTATCTGCTTTTAAAAACCATTTGGCTGAACCTCATTGGTCCTTTCACAGGAAGTGTTGATTAACCCTTTAGCATGATTTCTTAAAATTAAGAAAATTTGATATTGCCAGTTTTCTCCATGCCTTCAGATGGTATTAATAATGAATAGAGTTAATAATTTGGACCCTGCTTCCCACTTTTATAGGAAAGTGCTATGAATGTAGGAACAACGGGATTCCTGTGCCTTCTCGGATTTCTTTCACTGTCCTGTTTCTTCTTCTTTCTTTTATTTTACCAACCTTCCTCCTGCTCCTACTCTTAACAATGTCGCTATCAGCCTTGGAATTTGTAGTGTCAAAGACGAAAAAGAAAACAGGGCCTGGTTATAGACGTTCAGTACAAGAGTAGTTTAATGAACTTTATACCCTATTCCCTAGAGCAGCTTTAGTAACTTACACCTGGGGAGCCAAAGAGGCCCACTGGGTGTTGTTGGAGGTAAATATGTAGTTAGGTGGACGCCAACCAACAATGATAATCAAGGTCCTTAGGTTCCGAGTGGGCACACCAGACATACAGTGGATCTTACCTACTAATCCCTGTGTGTGGTACTGGGAATTGAGCCCAGAGACACTCTACCTTTGAGCTACAACCCCAGTTCATTCGGAAACAGGGTCTTGCTAAGTTACTGAGGCTGGTTGTGAACCTGCAATCCTCCTGTCTCAGGCTCACAAGTACTAGGATTTACAGGCATGTGCCACCATGCCAGGCTTCTTACATACTAATTTTTAAATATATTTATCCATGTCTAAGTATATTCCCATACACATCTACTTACAGGGCCATGTCATTTTCTGTAGTCGATAGTGTTGACTGTGTTTTTTTCTAATGCCTGAAAGAATCTTTAAGGGAGCAAGTCATTTATCTAGATTACATGGCTTCTCTCCAGGACACACTTAGGTACGATTGATTCAGAGGAGACAGTACAAAGAAATGAATTGCTGGATATGGTGGCATACATCTGTAATCCCAGTACTTGGGAGGCTGAAACAGGAGGATCAAAGGTTCAAGACCAGCCTCAGCAATTTAGCAAGACTGTTTCACAACAAAACATAAAAAAGGTAAAAAAGGGCTGAGGGTGTAGTTTGAAGGTAGAACACCCCTGGGCTCAGTTCCCAGTAACACACACACACACACACACACACACACACACACACACACGAAAGACTTTATAACTAGTGTCAATCTAAATTTCTAATATACATGTTGTAAGCCTCAATTTCTTCATTTATAAAGTGAAGTGTTACGAGATTTAAATAGGATTGTCTATGTAAAAGGGTTAGAGCGGTGCTAGCAGCTTAGTAAATAGTAACTGTTAATGGCTCACGTGGACCTGGATGAGTTCAGGTACCCTGGCCTTGCTTGCTGACTGCGAGAGCGTGGGAAAGACTGTCAGAGTGCAGGGGGGCTCCTTCCACTCCGGCTCCCTGGGCTTCCTGCTTCAGTGTGCAGGGGAGAGAGGAGAGCTGATCTCCCCTGAGTGTTGAAGGAGAGAAGGGCAGAAGGAAAGAAGGGAGGGAGGATAGAAGAAAAGAGACACCTTTGCCTCATAATCTATGATAGTCTATTGTGAAGACAAATAGTAATTAGCAAGCCACTTTCATTTTTTATTTTATTTTATTGCAGCACTGGGGATGGAACTCAGGGGCATTCTACCTCCGAGCTACACCCCCAGCCCTATTTTTTATTCTTTATTTTGAAACAGGGTTTCACTAAGTTGCGGAGGGCCTCACTAGGTAGCTGAGGCTGGTTGCGAACCCGGATCCTCCGGTCTCAGCCTCCCGAATGCTGGGATTACAAGCGTGTCCCACCATGCCTGGCGAGCAAGCCACTTTTAAATGTGCATACAAATAGCTGAAGATGAAACAGAAAACTACGTTTTAACACATTGCAATATTGTCGTGTTTATCTTCAATTCAGTTGATTCAACAGTTGGGATTGTCACCCGTCACCTTAACAGCATGTGAAACTTGGTTTTCTATTTTGAATTGGCATTTTCGAAACTTGTAAGAAACATTGTCCTATGAGTCACAGAAACTTCACAGAGAATATTGTAATGATAATTTTGCTAAATCCTGAAGTTATGTGGGTTTTTTTCCTATGATATTGTAAGCTTGTACCACACAAAAACAATGAAAATTAAACTATAACTAAAGATACTATTGTTGTCATTGGAACCTGTCTCATTTATCTTTAGCTATATGTTCATACCCAAGTATGTATTGTGTGCCTCTTTCTAGATCCAAAGATGGCTTAGCCAAGAAAGTTAATGAGTATATTTAGCTATGAGATAATTTAGAAAAGAGATCACTATGATTTTTTTAAAACTCTCATGATTATTTAATGATAATAATAAGGTTTTTTTTTCTGCTATTGAGAATGCTACAATGAAAAAAACCACAGTATGAACTATGAGCCAGAAAGTAGAGTATTTGGCTTTAATTTTGAATGAATAAATGCTAAAATGCTGCTTGCAAAAGAGATACCTAGTTGTATATTACAAACACCATGTTTGTATAGCAGCTCAGGACATAAGGTTCTATTCAAAGTTGATTTGATTTTAAAATTGCTTCCAATTATACGTGTATGTGCGCATTTTTTTTTTTTTATGAAAACTGTAAGAGTCGAGCTAAAAGTGATAGGCAATGTTAAAATAGGCACTGAGAAGACACTTTTCTATTCCTCCTGATGGTCATTGATCTAATTAACTGCCAGCAGCAAAGTTAGATATATATTCCATGGCCTTGAATTTGAGTCCAGTTAACTGGCCCCTATGGGGCTAATGCCCATGACTTTGGCCTTTTTTTTTTTTTTTTTTTTTTTAGCTGCACTTAATGGTACAGAAACATAGATTTCATTTGGCTCCTAAAGGATTAGAGTTTTCTCCATCTAGTCTCCTAGCTTTCAAGAAGCTAAATTTGGCAGTAATGGTGAGTGCTGATATTTTTTTAACTTAAAAAAAATCACATTGGCAATCTTTTCCCTCTCTCTAGTAACAAAATATCAGAAACAGTAGAGAGAAAAAGAATGACATGTCCTAGCTTTCCTAGAGGACATTGCTTTGTATGTTCCCTTTCGGTGAGAAAGGAGGTTGTATTTCTCATCTCTTTGGTTTTACAAATTTGAAAGAATGCAAAGAAAAGATCAGGAGAATGTTCTCCATTATTCAGTCTTTTTTTTTTTTTTTTCAGTACTGGGGATAGAACCCAGGGGCATTCTACCTCCAAGTCACACCCCCAGCCCCATTTTTTATTAATTATTTTGAAACAGGGTGTCACTAAGTTGCGGAGGGCCTAAGTAGCTGAAGCTGGCCGTGAACCCGGATCCTCCGGTCTCAGCCTCCCAAGTACTGGGATATTCAGTCTTACTAATGTCCTCTCGCCACCACTACTGGACCCTCTCATCTTTTCTTACCCCCCATCCCCTCTGCTCTCACCAGCAACAATTTGCTGAGAATGCGGAGACGGAAAGTGCAAAGAGGGTCACATTCGGAGATAGTTTGGTGATACATGTTAAAGTGCCTTCTGGAGTAGCTGGGATCCCCCATTTCATTCCCCCTTGTTATCTGTACTCTCTGAACTTCAGCCTCCAGGGCACTGCGCATTTAACCTGCAACCGTACCTTGCCCAGAGCCATTCAGTATTTATGTCATCCTGATTTTTTATTTAGAAACAATTAAAGCTACTCCTTGTATTCTAAGAATTTTCTTAGAATCAGGTCAAAGTTTACTTTTTTTTCAAAAAATAGAACAATCTACAACTTTATCAGAGTGCAACTAAAAGAAGGACAGTAATTTTTTTATTGCTAGTGCTTTTCCCATCTGACTGCATTTATTCTTTACCTCTATAAAGTATACATGGCCATACACACAGAGTATACACATGGTGAAAGAGGGTGAAGAGAGGATTGGAACAGTTAGTAAGAGAGTTGTACCTGGTAATAGTAAGAAATTCCATTAAGTATAGTTCCATTAAGTATAGTTTTCATAGAATAATCTCATCTCTGGAGAATAGGCATTTTATTTTATTTGTATCAGAATTGAACTCAGGGGCATTCTACTTCTGAGCTTCACTCCCACCCCTACTTTATCGTCCACCAAGCTGGACCCTCAACCCGAGGCCCCAATGGAGACGATAACTGAACGTTGCTGGTTCAAACTTCTCTTTATTATACCTCTCTCTCTCTCTCTGGGATCAAGGACACTACCCAAGCAGTAACAGTTACAGTACAGCAACCGTCTCTCCAAATAGTGCCTACTCCCAATAACCCCTCTCTCCAGCAATCAACCATCCACCAGCAACCCACCAACCACCAGCAACCACCCGCCTTTCCTCCCCAAAAACCTCTCTTGCTGGCGAGAGGCTGAGACTCTTAAAGCCGCGCAGGGCCTGAGTCACGAGGTGCCTCATACAGCTCTCACCTGGGCCGGCCACAAGCCAAGCGTGCTGGTGCATGCGCTCTGGCATGGCGCAGCCCTAGGATGTTACCACCTGCAGCCACTTCTGGCACTCTGCCAGGTGCCATCTAGAGGCGGGGTCTTTCTGGCCAGGCTAAGACCCCAACACTACTTTATCTTTTATTTTCAAACAGGGTCTTGCCAAGTTGCTGAGGGTCTTGCTAAGTTGCTGAGGCTGGCCATGAACCTGTGATTTACCTGTCTCAGCTTCCCAAATACTGGGGTTACAGACATACACCACTAGACTCAGCTTGCTCAATTGGCATTTTTTTTTTTTTTTTTTTTTTTTTTTAGCAGAGAGGGAGAGAGGGGAAGGGACCTGGAACAAGATATATCCTTCCAGCCCCCACCCCACTCACCTACTTCCTCAACTTGGTCTCACTTCCTGCAGTTTGTATCACTTCCTAATACTGCCATGATGTTATCAATGTATTGATTCATGGATGAGGTTGGAATCCTCCTAATTCTATCACATTCCAGAAAGCCCTACCTCAGAACACTGCTGCACGCTTCCAACACATGAGTCTTTGGAGGATACTCCAGTTCCAAAACAATAATTCACTTTTGTTGAGTACTTTCTATCTTAGATATATATATATGTATAATTTTATATATTTATTTGTATTTATATAATATATATAAGCCTATTACATATTTTTATTTAAGTCTCTTAAGTCTATGAAGCAAATATAATCTCTGCGGTGAACACAGGGGTTAAGGAATGCACCCAAGTCAAGCTGAGGGAGGAGAATCTGACCCTCACTCAGCAACAAGATTTCAGCGCCCTCACTGGTAGGCATCTCAGTCCACAGCCTCTTCATTACTGGCCCTCCTCATCATGACCAGATTGTAGGAAATCTTGATCAATGGTATTTGGAAAATGGAGAAACACAGTTCTCAAACTTTAGTGGGATATCACTCATCTAAAAGTCATCTAAAAGATATATGACAAATGTGAGTGAAACTCACATTTGTCAATTGGCATTTTTTAAAAAATAAAAGAAGCCATTGATTGAATTTAAAAGTTTTTAGATAATCATAATTCTGACATGTTGCTGAACTGAAAATATAATGATACCATTTGCTACCAATGGAAATTGTTTCCATTGAATTTTGATTCACTATGATACCTATTATTAATAAAACAATGTAAGATCTCCTACAATGTACAAAATTTTGATTATTACAAATTATTTCTGCCTAAAATGACTCTTCTTTTCTGAAAATACTATTTTTATATGATTTTTCTACTGGTACCTGAAAACATGAAATCTTTTTATAGACATCATAAGACAAAATATAAAATCCATTCAAGTTAAATCCCTTGAAATGGCCTAGGTCAATCTATTACATAAATAAAACAACCACATTCCAGTTTGCCACTGAACAATTTGTGCAGGGCATTGAGATATTTGAGATATGTATCTCTATGTTTGTTTTAGTTAAGCTTTTTTTTTTTTTTAGAAATGAGTAGAGCTGGACATGATGATGCACACTTGTAATCCCAGTGCTTGGGGAAGGTTGAGATAGGAGGATCACAGGTGTGAAGCCAGCCTCAGCAATTTAGTGAGACCCTATGACCCTATTTCCAAATAAAATTAAAAGGGCCGGGGAGGTAGCTCGGAGGTAGAATGCCCCTGGGTTCAATCCTCAATACCAAAATTAAACAAACAAACAAATAAATAAGTAAATAAAAATAAATAAATAAATAAATACACAAACTATATCTGGAAATAAGGAAACAGTAATCTTATGAGAGTCAAGGAATGGCCATCCAATCATATGGTCTGATAGCCAGGACTCAGAAAGAACCAAACCAGCATTTGGTGACCAGTCACGTCTCCTATCTTTGCCAGGATCTGTGACACATTCACTCTGCGTCCTAGAGAACAGACCATGATAAGACTCTGCACATCGGCTCCCCTCTGAACCACCATCGACGGCATCACTCTTCAACGTGGGTAGTAAGTATGTGTATCTCTTCACCTTCTGCGCTACTGCTGGTTTCTTCTTTGTTATCCTCGTTTCCGCTGCCTCCTAACTTCTGCTTTTCATGGACCGAATGGAGTTCTCTGGTGATATATTCCCTGCTTTAACAGCTTTTGCTGCTGGCTCTGATTCTCTCGTTTTCCCATTATAAATTCCGACCAAAGAGAACTTTATTTGCTCACATTTTAATGCCAGACCTTGTCATCAGTCACCAACCAGACTCAGGTTGCATGACAACTTGCCCAACTAGTTCTGGCTTAGAAATCTGCACTGGGCTGGCCTCTCTATCATGAGCTGAAGGCTAGAGCTTTTCACTTGAAGGGCCTAGCATATCTGAAACATCCTTTCTCAAACTATTGTTCCTTTAACCCAACACATTTGCTGAGATACTCTTTCCTCTTTCCATTAGGTGATCTAAGAGAAGTAACATATCAAATCATTATCAAGCCCAACTCAAGTAAATGGATTATGTCAGATAGAATCATTTTACAGTCACCTGGCAAGACCCTGAGAAGATAGGTAATACTGGCAAGGTATTATGGAAAAGATTGCAAATGGGTATCAGGAAACCTGATATCAGCTCTGTCTCTGGCATGAATTGCATCCCCAAATTAGGCAAGTTGCTTAATCTTTCAAAGTCTTGATTGTGCGTCTCCAAATTTGTTGCTACATAATTCTCAAGGTGATCTGAAATTCTGTGGATCTATATCATGACGTTTAAGGGCAGAGTAAATCTGGAACATTATAAGACTCTAGGCCTGGAAAGGAGACTCCAGGTCATAAGAGATCAGAATGAGAATATTTATATTTTTTAACAAGTGCATATTAGGGATAGCTTCCTTGATCTGCCATATGCTTGTGGGTCTAAAATAGGTCAGGACCATGCCTATTGACTGTAAAAGATCCAGATGTCAAACTCTGAATTCGAAAGACTCCAGAGGAGGAAAATAAGTCAATGTGTCAACACCTTCCAAAGATACCTTAACTTCCCATTAGCAAGCATTCCTACTGAGGAATGCCAACACTGAGCTACAGATTATTCGATTTAATCCTGAATTTAGCTTACTAGATTATTAGATTTAATTCTTCCAGTTGCTGTCAGGTGGCTATGGTGAAGTGAACCCCCAAGAATCTAGACATGAATGAGTTGGAGTCACACTGAAAGACTAGTGTGTATTCTGAGAAGAGATAAGCAAAATCATTGTAAGGAAGCAGTATGACTCCTGGACCAGCCACATCTCACAATCATCTGATTGAATATATGAGATGAAAGACTAATTTTCTTTAGACCACTGTCTTCAAAAGGCAGGCAAACTAACTGTGGGGTAAATAGCCTGGAGAAGGTCACAGGCAAATCTCCCTTGTGCTCTTGGGGCCTCAGCTTCAGCCAATGGACTCGGTTCCAGATTCACTAACCAAGGGGAGGCACACCCAAGGCTTGTAGCCAAAGGACACCGATTGTTTGGTCTCTTTGACAATCTGTTAGTGGAGATTAGAATCTGGACATTCTGGTTTTGTCCATAGATCCCCAAGACCTCAATTTGTATGTGATTCACCCTAAGAAATGTATTTTCATTTGACCTGATGAAAAAATGCCAAGTTTTACCTCTCATGTCTGAGAACTAGATGCCAGGCAGGGGTACATTCCCCAAAGTGAGGGATGCTACACTGTGCCTTTTGACATAGCAGGTGACAAACAGGCTTTCTATAGTAACTGCCTAGCATCCTTGTGCCTTTAGGACACTCCCATGCTTAGTTTTTAAACACTATTTTCACATTTGTGCTTAAAGCAAAATCCAAATTTCTTTCCAGGCACAGTGGCAGACACCTGTAATCCCACTGCTTGAGAGGTTGTGACAGGAAGATCATAGTTCAAGGCCAGCTTCAGCAACTTAGCAAAAATCTTGGCAACTTAGCCAGATCCCTGTTTCAAAATAAAAAATAATGCTAGGGGTATAGTTCAGAGGTAGAATGCCCCTGGGTTCAAGCCATAGTCCTCACCTTCCAAAAGATATCCAAAATTCTTACATGCTTATGAGTCTCCACCTAATCTTCCATTACTGCCTTTCACTTAGAGAACTCAAGCACACTGCCCTTCTTTCTGTTGTACTAACTTGTCAAGGTTGCCAACATCTCGGAGCCTTTGCATTTGTTATTTCTTTAGTTGGAGAATTAATTTTCCCAACATTCATGTGGTTTCATTCTACTCTCTGCTCAGGCCTTAACCAAATATAATGAGGTGCTACGATTTGAAAGTGAAGTACCCCCGCCCAAAGGTTGGTGTGCCGAAGGCCCGGTGCCCAGTGTAGGGGTGCTCAGAGGTGGAACCCTCAGGGCGGTGATGGGATCATGGGAGCTCTGACCTCATTGGTGGATTAATCCACTGGGGGATTCATGACTTGATGGCATCATAGGGAAGTGGTAGAAACTGTAGGAGGTGAGTTGTATTTGAAGAAAGTAGGTCACTGGGGCCATGACCCTAAAGGGTATATCATGCCCCAGCCTCTTCCTTGCTTTCTCCCCCTCTCCATCTTTCTCTCTCTCTCTCTCTCTCTCTCTCTCTCTCTCTCTCTCTCTCTCTCTCTCTCTCCCCCTCTCTCTCTGCTTTCCTGCCACCATGCCTTCCCTTTTGCCCTGATGCTCTGCCTCAATTCAGCCCACAGCAATGGAACCCGCCAACCACGCACTGAAACCATGAGCCCTAGCTGAGCGTGGTGGTGGACGCTTGTAATCCTAGTACTTGGGAGGCTGAGACAGGAGGATCCAGGTTCATGGCTAGCCTCAGCTACTTAGTGAGACCCTCTGCAACTTAGTGAGACCCTGTTTCAAAATAAAGAACACAAAATAGGACTTGGGGTGTAGCTTGGAGGTAGAACTACCCTGGGTTCAATCACCAGTACCGCAAAAAAAAAAAAAAAAAAAAAGAAAAGAAAAAGAAACCACGAGCCCTAATAAATCTTCCCCCCTTCAGGTTCATTTCCTCAGGCATTTTGTCACAGACAAGAAGCAGACTAACACAGGAAGCTAGTGTGCTCCATGACAACTTTGTCTAATACGGCTCCCTCTCTGCTTTACTCTATCTCATTCATTTTTGACAAAAGATACTATAGTTAGCACTATTCAAAGTGATTACATTTGTTTCTTTTCTTTTTAAAAATCTATTTTCCTCACTAAAATATAGATTCCTTGATCATTGTTAGATCTTTAGCACTCAGGAGATGGTCTAAAACATATACGATGCTCCATTAGTATCTTCCGAACAGATTTTTTTGTAACTCTTCTCTGCCATTATCTAAGTAGATTCCATGAGCTACATCCAAGGGGACTTTCTGGTTTTGATTTGGTTAGATGGTGGCATTCTTGTGGGGCTCACAAATGACCCTGATTTTTAGAATAAATTAAGTGGTTTAGATTGTGCTTGTCTCCTAAACCAAATCCAACAGTGGTTTAGCACTACAAGCGGGGGTGTTTCTCTCCTGGAGGCCAATTATGTCACAGCTGTCTCACTGGGGACTACCTGGACCAGAATAGCTACAGGGATAATGCCAGAAGCAAGGATAGATTGGGAATTATTTCACGTAATTCTGGTGGGGTAGATAAGCTATATTTGAATTATACAAAGTGATTCAACGTTCACCTTTCTACTTCTAATGTCACTTTGTATGTCAGGACTGAGGAGGCAGCGTGTCTGCTTTTAGCTTCATCACTTACTAGATGTGTGCCCTTGGTTGAGACCTCCCAGCATTTCTGAGTCCTGGTTTCCTCATCTGTGAAGTGGGACTAGCGGTGTTTCTCTCAGCTGCCTTGGAGGAAGTCAGTGTTACTCCTCACCATGTTCCTGGCACAGGATAGATACTTAGCGCCTTGTAGCCATGGTTAGTATGGAGGCTGCGTGGCCTCTCTTGGTATTGGGTTTCAACATTTATTTATCTTACTGCAAAGTTTTAGTGACTCCTTGTAGGAACACCAAGCTATAGTCCATTGTGGGAAGATGGGTATCCGGAGAGGACAAGGGTCAAAAATCCACATCGCAGTTGCCTTTCTTTTGAACTTGGCAGTGGAGCTAAGGATGATGGCAGCCAGCGTTGAGTGCACTCGGGAACACTGACTCACCAAGCAGCTCGCTCACCAAGCAGCTTTTCCAGTCCCCTTTGCTACTCAGACTTTCTCCACACCTGTGTATCTTTTAATTACCTCATGCTATCGGCTAACAAACAGACTACAATGTCAAACAGCCTTACAAGGTCAGCTTACTCTAAATTGATGTCTCTGTAACTGAGCTCCACCTTATCCACAACCCGCCCTCGGCTTTGTACCTCTTTGTGCCTCTGCTTTGTATGCTGAGTCATATGGACCTGCTGATGCCCCGCTTCTCGGGGTCTTCCATTATCCAGTTCTGGAAAGGGACTCGGACTGGTCTTACTCAAGTTTTATTACCAAGCCATGGCGTCATTCTCCACATGATCACATACATGCTCTGACCCATTTGAAATCAAAGTATGCATATGTCAGCAATTCTTATTTCCTAAGAACTGATGCTTCTATTGGAGGGCCACTGCTAAAGCCACCAAGAGTAAGGTCATGTCGTTTGGTTAAAAACAAACAAACAAACAAACAAACAAAAAAGTATTAATAAGAAGGAGTTGTATGGCATTGAGAACTAGCTGAGACTGGGCAGTCATTGTGGTTGGGTTCTTACAAAATACGCAAATCATTTTTATTGCCTGAAATTTTTAGACTCAGAAGAGAACACTTGCTTTAGTATAATCCTTTCACCTCACAGATAAGGAAATGAAACCTCAAACAGGTAAGTACCATGCGACATATGGCAAGTTAAAAGTTGGAAAATTAGTGAAAGAATGTTATAAAGAAATAAATTTATCCAAGCATGGTAGTATGTGCCTATAACCCCAGTGGCTGGGAGGTTGAGACAGGAAGATCACAGGTTTGAGACCAACCTCAGAAAGTAGTGGGACTCTCCGCATCCTAGCAAGACTCTGTTTCAAAAACAAGAAATATATAAAATGGCTAGAGGTCTAGCTCAGAGGTAGAGTACCCTTGGGTTCAACTCTCAAAGAAAGAAAGAAAGAAAGAGAGAAAGAAAGAAAAGACGAATGAAACCCATTTCATATATTGAAGAAAAAGTTTGAGGATACAAAGATGAAGGGAAGACCATTGTATAAAAAAATATTGCAATCTACTTGGGAAGGATTTTTTTTTTTCCTTTTTGGTACTAGGGATTAACCCAGTGGCATTCTACCTTTGAACTACACCCCAGCCCTTCTTTCTATTTTATTCTATTTTTTTATTTTGAAACAGGGTCTCAGCTGCTGAGTGCCTTCTTAAGTTGCTGAGGCTGCCCTTGAAGCTGCGATCCTCTTGTCTCAGTCTCCTAAGTACTAGGATTACAGGCTTGTGCCACCAAGGCTGGTTGGAAACATTGATTTAATAGATATACACACAAGGTTAGGATACCTACTGATAGAGTTGAAGAGATGTTGGGGAATGTTTCTGAAAGAATAGATGCCTTACCTGAAACTTGAGGAAACGAGTTGGTAATAGTCAGGCAGTTGACAAAGTCAAGCGCGTTGGAGAGTGAGCAGAAAGGGTTGAAGCACGTGAGCCTGTGAGACAGGTGAGAACAACAGGGTGATTCGTCCATGGATTGTCTACGTCGAGTGTCTAAGTTTCTTCCCTTTGCCTGCCCATCTCCCTCCTCTCTATTGTGTCCACCTCTGGTGAGTCCCCAAAGATCAGAGAGATGCAAATCAAAACTACCTTGAGATTTCACCTAATCCCAATCAGAATGGCAATCATCAAAAACACAAACAACAACAAAATGCTGGTGAGGATGTGGAAAAGTGGGAATCCTAATCCTAATACATTGTTGGTGGGTTTGCAGATTAGTGCAACCACTTTGGAAAACAGTATGGAGGATTATCAGACGAATGGGAATGAACCTACCATATGATCCAGCAATACCACTTCTGGGTGTCTACCCAAAAGAATGGAAACCAAACTATCAGACCGATGCACGTGTATCTATGTTTATAGCTGTACAATTCACAATTGTCAAACTATGGAACCAGCCAAGATGTCTATCGACAGATGAGTGGATTACAAAACTATGGGTTATGTACACAATGGAATTTTACTCAGCCATAAAGAAGAACAAAATCATGTCATTTGTAGGAAAATGGATGGAACTGGAAAACACTATGCTAGGTGAGATTAATCAGTCACAAAAAGTAAACAATTAGATGTTCTCCCTAATATGCAGAAGCTAGGGAGAAAGTGGGTCATAAGAGGGACTCTAGAAGAAGGAGAAACCTTAGATGAGCAAAGAAGGTGACTTAACTGAAGGTGATGGGGAGGGGGGACACCCTAATGCACATGATGGACATTCACAAACATATCAAAGTCAATTACTAAACTGAACTTGAGAAGGAGGGAGGGGGAGGGAGTGGGGCAGAAATTGGGGAAGGGCTAAATGAGAGATGTATGCCTTTTCCAGCTTGTACCTAACAGATGTATGATTATAATGCACCAATAAAAAAATTTAAAAAAAAGAAAAGAAAGTGGTGAGTCTGTGGTGTATGGTTAATCGAAATAATTAATTTCTTGGGTTTTTTAATTATCAATATCAAGCAAGAGTTTCATTTTATTTTTATGTGCTTTTATTGATGCATTATCATCTCACTTCATAATGTAAACCATGTTGACATTGACATACATGCACACAGCACTTGGTGGCCCCCACCTCCCTGTCTCCCCCCTTCCCATACAGAGGACTGAGAATGGCATTGGGATTTTCACATATGTACACACAGTTGATGCCACTATTTCCGATAATGAACCTCCGAGGTTTCTCCTCCATTATCTGGAATCCCTCTGGTATCCCAGTTACTCCCTAGCTTGCACATATTAAAGAAAACATATGTCCTTTCACTTTCTGTGACTGGCTAATCAAACTTAACATAATGTTCTCCAGGTCCTTCCATTTTCTTGCAAACGACATTATTTTATTCTTTATTGCTGAGTAGAATTCCGTGTATATTTCCCATAGTTTTGTGATCAAAAGATGCATTCTACTTCTGATCCAAATAACGACAGACAAAGTTGTTTAGGAGCACGCAGCCTGGTGGAAGGAAAGTCATTGGGAATGTGAAATTTATCCCAATGGAATCATGAGGCACGTCTGTTTCATTTAGGGTGTCCAGCAAAACCTCTCCTTTGCCCTCTCTTCTTGGGGTTGCTGCCATTCCCCTGGTAGAGGTCACTTTGAATATTATTTCAATTTCTACAATGTTGGCACCTGGTCCAGGGTGGTACCATATTCACATGGAATAAGCACACTTCCAATTTCTTCCTGCACCCTGCAGGACACCATTCAGCATCCCCACCCCCCAGGGGGACAGCGGGCCATTGGCTGCCCCTCTTTGTGTACCCCCAGCTCGTTTCTGTACCTCCTCCTTCAGTTTGTCTTGTGGGATGTATTGTTAGTGCGATTCCTTCATTTCCTTGCATGTGTAACTGAGGTTACAGCAAATGGTTCCTGGGAGTGAAATCAGTAGACTGTTTTGTCAGAATAGTCATACCCTAAATAAAAATCCAGAAAGACCTATGCCGATTCCATTAAAAATGCAATTATAAGAGTATAATTGTTGGAACAGAATCCCCATAAAGCACCCCAACATGGCACAATTCCGGTTTCTCCATCATCAGCGGGTGGTGCCTTCCCGTGCTCAGGAACTAGCCAGCTCATCACCTCTGGCCGGCTCCAGTTTCTTCCCCTTCGTCCCACCCAATGTAACCCCCTACCTAGTCCTGCAAGACCGCCCCCTACCCTACCTATAAAAATGGGTTGTTCTCCTTTGTTCTCAGAACAATAAACTTTCTCCCTCTCTCTCACTCCGCTCCTCCGGTCTCTGGTCTCCAACGGGATTCCTGGGTCAGCCCTTACAATAATATTTTAAACTTGCTGTACAACAAGACCCAAAATGACCACTATTGAAGAGGCAAGAATTTCACTCAGGCTTTTACATTTTTCCACTTCCTCTTCTCTGTATGGATTAAAAAATAAATCTTTGCCAAAAATAAGAACTTATTCAGAGGCAGACAAGAAGGAAAAGCTGAATACTAAGCATTGCTTAAGGCAGTAAAGAGTTTGACTCAATACATTTTACCCTAAATTTAACTACAGAGTGTAGCATTTAAATGTATTGAGAGATTGAGAATCAAATCTAGGCAAAGTTTTCAAAAACTTACCAAATTGTATGTTTGTGGATTGCTTTCATTTTTTTTTCCGGAATATAATATTTTTTTTGTGTTTTCTGTTTAACATGAAAATTAATTTGCAAAGAAATTTAAATTAACATCAAAGCAAAGACACAAGAAGAATTTATGGGCTGGGATTAGCACTGTAAAGAAAAGAACAGCAATAAGATGCTACTCTTAGTGGGCTGTAAATTCTCCTCTGCTTTTAAAATTCCCTAACAAGGTGAGTGAAACCATTCCAAGAACACTATTGTCAAGAGACACCTTTGAACTGATCTATCCTGAAGAATAACCCCCAGAAAGGTAGGGGAAAAAAAAATAACTTTCATATGTTTGTGGCCACACAGTGCAGCTCCGACTTCTGAACATTTTTTCCCAATTATTTTTGTAAAGTATTGATCGCAATTTAATTTTGCAGTCCCAACATGAGAGGCGCTTCATGCTGAAATGTCTCACAGGAGATTGTAATCAGGGTCTAGCCTGAAGGTGAAGCGCTCCTACACAGGTTTTCCTCTCCTTCTGCACTCTTCATCAGCTCGGGGATTGGAGCACAGGGCATTCTCAGGCAGATTAATTTTTGACGATGGGATCGATGGAAGATGTTTTTTTCCTCCTGACATTGAGTCATCTAATTTGCTGTTTATCTTTGGCTTATTGAGTTTTGAGCATTGTTAAATCATACCTTTCAGCTGTTTAATTTCGTCTGTGCATTTTACATTCCCCTCTTGTACTTGGGCATAACTCTTTTACCGAAAATGAGCAGGATGATGGGCCTTTTTTGACACAGGGTTACCGCTTTCCAGTCTGTTAAGTACTCCGAGGTAATGTTATAGTACTTTCTAGCCTTTCTTCTTTGCTCGTGGCCATAGATCAGCTCACCTCTAGGGAAATCATTACTTGCCATCATTATTATCCCTAGCACCTTCATCTGTTCTCCCTTGTTTCCTGGCTGCATGGCTTGATGAAGTGGCTCTCTGGACGAACACCTTATCACAGGTCTCATAATTAACCCCTTCATAACACAGGCTGGGGGAATTATTTTCCCCGGGATACGCTCCATCTAGTTCAATATTTGGGGTTCTTTATCGTAATCATGCGGCGTTTACCGTTTCAACTCCTTTTGCAGTAAAATGTGACTTGTAAGTGTGCTGAGGGCTGTAAGAAAAAGGCTTTCTGTCTAGAGAAACTTGGCCTTGTTAAACCTTTTTTTTTTAAAATTTTTTAAGGTAATGGAGCTATATCTCAAGACCACACCTTATTTCTTTTGCACCTGACCATCTCTCCTGTGGTAATATTTTGTCCCGTGTTAGAGCCTGGCTATAATTATCTTGAAATTAATAAAACATGTTAAAGGTCTTTTATAATTTGAAAGGCATTTGAGTTATTTTAAAATATGCCTGCAAACAATAAATGGAACTAATAGAATACACTCGTGGATGTGAATTTAACTGCAAAATAAGAAGTCAGTCCTCTGAAGTCAGTAAATAAAACTACTCTGCTAAGCTGCACTCCAAACCACTTATGGATGTGATTGAACAGAGAGATGGCTTTCTTACTCTTTTCAGAATAGCCCTGGACCAACTCTTTGTGAACCTCATCCCCATCCCTCTAACTAGCTGGATTTCCTTGAGAAAGTTATGATAGTTCTTTGACATCCATTTCCTCATCAGTTAAAATAGGGACTTGAAGAAGAAATCTTTCCTTTGAGTGTGCAATATGTAATTTGTGACATATCACCTCGCCACGTTATGAACTTGTCCATCTTTGTCGGTCGCCCAGAGCCCGGCTCAAATCCCAGCTCCTCCGAGAAGTTTCCCTGCCTGCCACTGCCCACCGTGATTGGCAATCAATCGTTAATCTATTGTCACAACTGTTCACTGGTCACTGCTTTCTTGTTGTTCCTGGTGATGCTTTATCATGCTTTAAGACATTTTTTTTTCCACAACCACCTAGTTCCAGAAGGGCCTGTGATTCTATTTTACATGTTATTCCAATCTTTCTAGAAAATAACTTGTGGTCTATTCAGTGAGGTTGCACTTCGTTTTGGGGATAAGCCCACATTTTCTTGTAGATTTTCTTGTAATGAAAGTGAGTAATCAACACGAGAAACTCAATTTTTAGTTAAACCTGTACCTTACTTGCATTTGTTAACTGGCTCTGACCATGAACACAACCTCATGGTGAGATTTCAAAATGCATAGCAGGTGGGTGCGGTGGTGCACATCTGTGGTGGTCCCAGTACTTGGGAGGCTGAGGCAGGAGGCTTGCAGGTTTGAGGACAACCTCAGCACTTAGCAAGGTCTTGTTTCCAAATCAAAAATAGAATAGGTTAGGGATATAGCTCAGAGGTAGAATGCCCTTGTGTTCAATCCTTAGTACCAATAACATAAAAAACAAAACAAAACAAACAAACAAACAAAACGCATGGCATTGTGTCCCCACTGTTAGAATAAACATACAGTCTACTGAGGTATATGCTTTAGAAAAGCAAGTTTTATTTTGATACAGTGTGCTTTAAATGTTTTGTTAATCAGTTTTATGTCCTTATAGAAACACAGCATATGTCTTGCCCTACCAAGTTATAAATTCTTTCCTGGCAAGAAAGTGATATTAATGTTTGAACACTTGCCTTGTAAACATTTCAATTCTTTCCTTAGTTCAGATTTTAAGTTGCTATTAAAGAATCCATCAACTGAAATTTGTAAGAATGTGTTTGTACTTTATTAGCTGGTACCAGAGATGAGGATGAGTTAGCATGAACACACACACACACACACACACACACACACACACACACACACACACACAATGAGGAAATAAATTTTCTGCTCCACAGGAGAATATATGAATTGCATGTGTAAATATGATTTTACAAATTAACATCCACATCTATAAACATTAGTGTAGGTCAACCTATTTATGAATTTTATTAAAATGCTTTAGTCCAAAACTTTTTTGTCAACTCATCAGCAGGAAAAATAAATGTTTCTCCTTCAAAATAGAGCTGGAAATAAAGTGCTCTATTCCCCCAAATCACCCTTCCTTAATATCTGGATAAGTTATGGAACTTAAAGGAGAATATTGAGCTTAATAATGGTCCTTGAGGCCAAGTTATATTGTCCTTCAATTTCAGTATAAAGAGAAGCTCCTGGCATGTTGACAACATCAGTTCAAGTCTAAGTTCTGGCCAGTCAGACATCACACGCACGCATGCACGCACGCATACACATGTGCAATCAGAGGGAACACCAAACTTGTTTAACTTCTTTTAGCTGATTGCAGGTGTTCATAAAATAGCAATAGTCAGTTTTTTTCTTCACAAGTAACTTAAAGTTCTAAGATAGTTAGTTTTGTTTTGGTTTGGTTTTGCTGTTCAGTGCTGGGGATTGAACCCAGAGCATTGTGCATGCAATGCACATGTTCTACTACTAAGCTACATGCCCTGCCTCCTTCCAAGGTATGTTTTAACTCCAGTGTTCTGGTTTTCATTTCTGGTATATTTTGCACCTATTTTACAAATTCAACTATTATATATACAGCTTACATGCTTATATTGTGTATCATAAATATGCCCATGTAGGATAGTCGCACTACAGTTATATAATGGTCTTGACAATAAATGGCTCGGCTACACAATAAAATAATTATTACAGAAATATTTACTCTATTGAGCCTTTGTCAATGTCCTTATGCTACACACGGTGCAGAATATCATTTAATCCTTATTGCAACCCTGCGGATAACTACTAGTATTGCCTTTATCTTACAGATGAGGAAATTCATGAAGAAGGGACTTTAAGGATTTTGGAACCCATTTTTCAAGTAATAAATCTAAATTTCAGAGGAGCTCAGTGACCTACACAAAGCTGCAAAGCCAAAGCTCAGATTCAGACAAAGATTTCCTGATTACTGGAATGTTCTTTGCACCTTGCTGCCCAGTCTTCTTGGGTGCTGTGTCCCTTGAGAGATATCTTTAATTTTCCTTTGAGATTATCTCATCCTCTCACTGAAGGAAATAAGACTGTGCATGAGAAATTTCCTACAGAATAGTATTAATATTATCTTCCATTGGAACAAAAAAATCAAGTAAAAAAAGAAAAGCCTATAAAACTCAACCAAACATGTTAAGATGTTGATGCTGAATTCATTTAAAAGTTACAAACATGATTTCAGTGTCAACATTGAGGCCTGCTCATAAAAGTGTTTTGATTCATACATATGAATTCATTTTATCATCATAAATTAGGTAAAGTAGTTATAAAAAACAACCAGGTATTAAGGTATAAGTCCAAAAGAAATAAATCCTAAAATTGGTTTAAAATTGCAAAACCCTGTTATGAAAACCAAAACCAGGTAAAAGTAAGTTGCAAAGGCCGTCTGCCTGATTCACAGTTAGGACCATAGCAGTTGATATATTAAAGCCATGTTTTACTATGGCTACAAAAAATTCACCTTTCTACAGGAACTTGGGGTCCAAAAAGCCTGACTCATACTCTTTGATTATGCATCAGTGATATTATGCATCTTTCATCATCTGTCTCCATCCTGAGCAGAGGAATCCCTGGGCTGTGACACTACCTAGCTCCAGCCCACAGAGTTGGGGACAGAATGGTGGCAATTCACTTCTGGTTCTCTCCTATCTATTTTTAGGTGCCTAGTCCAGCCATTCTGCAACATGTATTTCTCCCACTATCATGCATCTGATCTCTTTGTATGTACTGAATAGTAATAACATTTTCAAAAGGACACCAAGAGAGGAAAAAGAATAGATTCGAAAGCCCTGGATAATATACAACATCACAATTAACTCTATAATAACTGAGAGATGACTTATTATTTTGTAATAAATTTCAAACCATATGAGCCTGATAAAAATCGTGTCTTACATTAACATCACATTTTTAAAAAAAAATCTTGAGAACTGTGGTAAGCCAGGGTCAGATATGTTGCATTAAAAATTAATTTGAATAAAGATAAGAATCAAACATGGAAGTAGTAGGTTATGTACTACCAAGCAAGCGATTGTGAACCAAGATGATGTTACGTCTGGGTAATGTGACCACGCGTAACCCTTCCCTGGCCTAAAGTGTTCCAAAGATAGTAAGTCTGAGGTTCGGGAATCGTTTGACTTTGTTGATACTTGACTCTATTGCATTGATACCACTACCAAATTTCAGGTGTACATCCGGGGAAACAAAAATTCATTAGGAAGGAGCCTTGTAGTCCATCTCTAAGTGTCTTTGATCTTGCCTATATAATTTGCACAAAGTCCTTGTTGTGGTTATTCTCACTAATCCTAGATACTTAACTAGTCCCTATGTCTGGCCCAGCACAGAAACTGATCGAATAAATCACCTCATCTTATTTCCCCAAACACTATACAAGGGGATCTAGGAAAGGGCTATCATCCCCTAACTAAGGAGGAGGAGGAGAAGGAGGAGGAGGAGGAGGAGGAGGAGAAATGTAAGGCTTAAAGAGGTTACATGATTTATCCCAATCTATAGAACCAGAAATATGCACACACTTACATCTGGGTCTGTTGACTCTTATTCCTTTGCTCTGCTACTGAATTGGTGAAGAAGGGTGGACAGAACTGTTTACAATGGATAGGTATTATAGACCTAGTCTGCTTGTTTATTAGCAGAATCATTAACTCCAAATCATTTTGACTTTTTTTCCCCCTTAGGCAATACAATGCACATCTCATTGATTTTTGTGGGCAAATCTACAAATTCTCACTGGCTGCACTGCCACACTCAACCACACTTGGACTGCTAGGTGACACAGGTAACCAGCAGTCCATGTGTGACACAGTACTAGGGAGAGGATTTGGGGGGGGGAGAGAGAGAGAGAGAGAGAGAGAGAGAGAGAGAGAGAGAGAGAGAGAGAACTTTTAAGAAGCTCAATGATAATAGGAATGAAAATGGAAACAGACACAGGCCCCAGTAAGACCAAGACGAGACCTGTACTCTTGAGAAAATTAAGTTACAAGTGAGTAAACTGTCTAGTATTTATGCAGGAGTGTCTCCTTTCTACTAATGTCATATATGTAAGTGTATTGGTCAGGGTTCACTAGAGTAACAGAACTCACAGGATGTGTATATGGTAAAAGAATATATATCAAATCAGCTTACAGCTCAAAGCAGCGTAATTCCAAGTTTCCAACTTCACATGGAGAGCCAAAGTAACCAGCAGCTCGTCAAAGAGCTGGAGTCTCAGAATTGGAGAGACCACTAATTCAGTCCCAGTCCAAGATGGAAAGGAACTCTCTTGAAAAATGATGGTGAAAGTCCAATTCAAAGAGCTGATATCTCAGACAAGAGTAGACTCACTTTCTTCAGGAAGAACCATGCATGCTTTACACGTCTTCCTCCTTCTTTTATCCAGGTCCTGTGTGTATCAGAACCAGGCTGCCCACATTCAGGGCAGGACTGCCCCTTCGATTGGCCATCACATAAGTCAATCATCTCGTCAACACATCCAAAGTCACATCATCTTAGGCTTTTCATCATCCAGTCAAGTTGACCATCCAGACTCACAATCACTGTAGACCACCAGCCGTTTGTCTGCTCTCCCAGGAGTATTGTTAATTAACAGTGGCTTAGTAGTCATAGATGATAAATCTTATATTATGATCGTATTGTCTTTGTGGTGAAATCTAATGCAGGATGCACATGAGGTAAAAGCAAAATAGAAAATAGACATTTCCATTCTAGCAATATATTCTAGCCAACTCTGCTTAAGCAAGGCCCATTCATGGGAATCTTCCCATCACATGGCTCAGGAAGACACCTATGCTTCAACAAATGTGGTAGTTTGTTACAAAGAAGAGGAGGATAAAGCCCCAAGGAGAGTCTGTGTGGGTTGGAGACAGGATTAGCTTGGGTAGAAGAGTGAATGGCATTTCTCTGACACTGGCCCACTTTGAGAAACAATCAACTACTTGACTAGGTTCTTACAGATGATGAGACTTACCTTGCTCGAAGATGAAAGTCGGCAAGTTCTTAGCCTTGATGAGTCAGACAAAAGAGAAAAGGCTCAAATCAACCTGAATCCTAAACCATTTGTGAATTCACTTAGCCTCATTCATATTAAGTCTGACTACTAATTTCTGGCCACTTTTAGTTTTGTTCTGGCACTTTCTCCATGTAGTGCTTCTTTATAAACATTTTCTTTCTTACTGCCTCATTTTCCTTCTCTCTCTTGTTGCCCACTTCTCTGGAAATGACTTTCATCTTTCCCAAGATTCCCAGTCCATTGTGACAATGAATATCCGTTTCCCTCCAGACTTTTTAATATTGTTTATAAAACAGAGTGACAGTCTGCTAATTTGAGCTCCTGAAGAAGAGTTATTGACTTGGTTCCTTCTTTCCAATAGTTCTTTAAGTCTTGGGGAAGATCTTACATTTTCTACAAGGCCATTCATGACCCTAGTAGCAGAGTTAAGTACTACTCCTTCATCTGGAAGTAACAGGTAGAAAATTATTCTCTCCATTACTTCATTTTTTAAATGCTAATAACTTATTTTTCACAGATAAAATGGGAACTTCTACAGGCAAAGGATGAATCTCATTGACATAACCTCAGAACCTAGTGTACCTGCCGCTGGACAGAGAGAGTCGATGAATAGTAACACCAATAATTGTTTGAACTTCTTTTGTTAAAGGATAAAAAAATGGAGAGTTGGGACTCTTTCTTCTCTAGACAAAATGTTTGGGCTTGTGTTATTTGTTAGCACATAAATGATTTGGCATTTAGGCTTCTGGAATAAGTTAGAAATCTATAATTGTAAATTCATGCTGATTTTAATGAAATCAAAACTCAAAGTGTGAAACTATCCAAATAAATATAATTTTCCCAAAACTGCTTTGATAGGAAAAAGACTCTTTGGCATAGCTCCAATTAACTATCTTAGTCACCCACACAGAAGCGAAATGACTCCCTCCCTCTGATTATAAGTGTCTGCAAATAGAAGAAGCACTTGGAACATCCCTGGTTACTCTCTCTCTGTCTGAGTGGACATTTTCACTGCCCGGGCAAACAGATAGAACCCATTCTGCCATTTCCAGGTGGATCAGAGATACACCCCACTTTTCAACTGTTCAAAGTCCTACTAAATATGGTTGGAGTCTTAAAGAGAAATCATATGAACGATATTCACAAAAACTGAAGTCTTTATGTTTAGCCTAATGTTTTATGGCCAAGGCACACATATTCTATGTTTAATTACAATGTGTTAAACTTGAAACAAGACACCACTCGTGTGTCCTGACCTGCGGGTATTCAGAACAGCTTTGCAGTGTCTTTGTTTCTTAAAATGTCAAGCTCTTGTTTTATAGTCTCCCACAACTTTGCCCACGACTGGTATCCCTGCTTCTGCTAATTGTTCCAAACACCTGCTACTAACTCAGCCCCTGAACCAACAGAAGCTACAGGGAACTTGACAGCAAAACAAATACATACAGATACAGGAGTTTTATGGAACCTGCCCTCCTAATCAAAGCGTAAACGCTGGGACTGAACAATGCGATCTGCAGATGTGCGTCCTGGCGAACGAACTGGAAAGAAGTTACCCACAGAGGCTGGTTTATGGAGGCGGTTGAAGGCATGGTAAACACGCCTGCCTCTCCCTGGACATGTTGTTCTGGAAGCTTGCATAGATACAGAACAGACCCAGGGAGCTGGCTCATTTTATATCATGAAGGAGGAAAAAACAAAAACAAAAACAAAAAAACATAACTCTACTATGGACCAGGGCAAGATAATTCCCTGTCTGTGTGTAATGTAACAGGTAAGTAGTTTTGAAGGCACCACCCCTCACTATCTGAAGGAAGAAAATTTCCCTGCCCTGGGCATACAGCAAACGTCTCCCAGCAAGATGAGCGCTTTGCTCAAAGGAAGAACATGTCTTTGCTTACGAGGTGATGAATATCCTGTACCAGTTACAGTGAGGACTTGGAAACTGAATAAAGCATCTCTGAGGCACCTGCTAAAATGGCACATTCAAGAGAGCTGATGGGAAAGCCATTTTTGATGGCGCTCAGGGAAAAGAAGCAGAGAATGGTGGAGTTGTCAGGGGCGATTCAGGAGGAAAGTCCACCACTGGGGTAGGAGAAGGATTTCCACCCCACCCCACCCACACCCCAAAACTACAGTGGTGGTGGCCTGTCATACCTTCTAGCCAGAGCAGACAATTTTGAAAACAAATTAAACGCTGAAGCAAAAGAATCACAAGCAATCCCTTCTTACTTAACTTTTTTTTTTTTTTTTTGGTACTGGGGATTAAACCCAGAGACTTTCTACTTCAAAGCTACACCCCCAGTCCCTTTTATTTTGTTTTGAAACAGGGCCTTTCTAGGTTGCTGAGAGTCTCACTACCTTGCTCAGTCTGTCTGAGAACCTGAGATCCTCCTGTCTTAGCCTCCCAAGTAGTGGGATTACAGGCATGTGCCACCATGCCCAGCTCTGACTTTTCTTTTTCTTTTCTTGACAAGTAGGGGAGAGAGAGGTGGGGGGAGGGAGGTGATGGTGGGAATTGAACTAAGGGACATTTTATCTCTGAGCTACACCCAGCCCTATTTCATTTTTTTAATTTGGAAACAGAGTCTTGCTAATTTCTGAGGCTGGCTTTGAACCTGTGATCCTCCTCTCTCAGCCTCCCAAGTACGGGGATTAAAGGTGTGAGCCACCATGACTCAGCCAAATAAGGAGAATTCTTAGCACCCACGTCTTCCTTTTCTTTACTCTTTTTTGTTGCTGTTGCCCTTGCTATAAAGTGGGAGCTAAAACAAGCCCCATTCTGAGAGTCTCCCTGTGTAGGGATAGGAAGGAAAAGGATGGAGTTCAGAGAAAATACAAAATAGAGGTTCAAAGAAGAAGCGGTGTTTCTGAAGGCATACAAACAAACAAACAAACAAACACTAAATGAAAGAGAATCCTTTCAATTTTCCAGACCTGCGTGTCCAGTGGGACCTTGCACCGGGGGAGACAGGTTGGTAAAAAGTGCAGCAGCCGAGGAGTATGACAGTATGACTTGGAGGAATGCCAGGACAAACGCAGACGCCTCAGCTCGGGGCAGCCTTCTTTCTGCGGGTAAATGCCAAGACCAGCCCTGGGCTAATTGAAATGAGCAGCTGCGTGGGTCACATTCGTGAGACGGAGCAAGGACTAACAGGTGCACGGGGGCCGGGGGCACTCCCTCTGTCAAGACTGCAGTAAACAGGTAATGCCAGCCATTCGTCTTCCCCCCAAAAAAACACCATAAGACTTCGGGCTCAAACTGAAAGCAGCCCTCGGCATCATGTGTGTGTGTGTGTGTGTGTGTGTGTGTGTGTGTGTGTGTGTGTGTGTGAATTCAGGGCACCTCCAGCTTCCCCAGTTCACAAATCCACAGTTACTCATGTCCAGGAGGAAAGAAAAGGGCAGGAGCTATGTAGCTTCCAAGGTGAGGGTGCTCCGGACGGATAGCAAAAACACTGGGATTCTTAGTAGGGAGGTGGTGACTTTGCTGACACGGATTTCACCTTAAAGCTGTTTTCGTTTTCCTTTCTTTTTTTCTTTAAGAAACCTGCGGTGGGGGAGAAGCCCCTCTCTCCCATTCCTGATTGCATTCAGGGCCTCTCTAATCTCATTCTTATTTGCTTGCGTAAAGCATGAAAAGTACCAAGGCCAGCCTGCTAAGTTGAGTCCTTCCCTCTGTGTCCCTAAGAAACTGAACTCACATGATTGCTGGGAGTTTTTTTTTTTTTTAAATTAACATTCTCACCACAACCCACAACAACTTCAGGTTGGACCAAGGAAAGAATCTGTAAGTGGGGTTTAATGATCCATGGAAGCTATAGGGTTTAATTTTAGGCCAGAAATACTTTTCATTTATGTTTATTAGTATGTGAGATTTTTCAACGCAGGAGGAAAGGGGACTGTAAGCTATAAAAGAGAACCATAAACAGTTGATCTTATCATCCTCGGGGACAAGAGCCATTTTAAGGACGCTGAGGTAGAATGTTTGGAGCCCTCGGAGGGTTCTCCACTGCAAATTCTCATTCTCAACCACTCGGATATTGGCCATTTCTAGAGGGTAAATTGGGTAAAAAAAATTTCCCCCTTTCTCTTCTCCTTTGTGTACAACCTGAGAATTTTGACAAGTCTGCTCTGTCATATAATGCATGGCTCATTTTATTTTACATTCTATGTATAAAACAATACTGAAAGAACTAAGCCACGTCTCTTTTGTATTAATATTCAGAGTCATTTTTGTACCAAATTTATAAAACATTATGTGGCTCACAACTGGCCACAAATCCCATGACACATTATTAATAAAGCTAATAAGAAATGCATCTTTCTGTTGGATCTTTTCCATTTTTCATTTTTTGTACTAGGGATTGAGTCCAGGGGCTTCCTACCTTCGAGTTATATCTTCAAACCTTTTTATGTATTATTTTTGTTTTGAAACAAGGTCTCACTAGGTTGCTGAGGTTTTCACTTAGTTCTTGAGACTGACCTGGAACCTGTGATCCTTCTGTCTCAGTCTCCCAAGTACTGGGATTCCAAGCATGCGCTACCCTGTCTGACTTTTCTGTTGAATCTTCAGTGAAGCTGAAGGAAGCGAGTTAACACAGCTTGGAAACTTGCCTCTCCAGTGCCCCTTTATTTTTCCTACCACTTTAGAACAAAGACATTATGTTGAGCTGATTGTATCTTAGTAACTAGTATTTTAAAAAGCAAATCTAATTTTCTGACTTTGCTTTATTTATTTATTTATTTTTGTACTGGGGATTGAACCCAGAGGCATTCTACCTCTGTGCTACATCCCCAGGATTTATTATTATTATTATTATTATTATTATTATTATTATTATTATTATTATTTTGAAACAGGGTCTCACAAGGTTGCTGAAGATCTTGCTAAGTTGCTGAGACTGGCCTCACACCTGCGATTGTCGTCTCTCAGCCTCTCAATTCCTGGGATTTCAGGTGTGTGCCACCACGTCCAGCTTGTTTTAATGAATAAAGAGCTAGCATGCAAACCACAGAAGGTTCCAATTTTTGCCCATGTCATTTGAACCATGAATAAGCTGATGCTGTCTCTTAGCATTCATGCATCAGGGATAAATGTTAACGGTGAGAGAGTGTACAGTCCCTCGCAACCTCTGTATATAAAAGAGGCCACACACCCTCATTCTGGAATTGGCACTGCCTGTAGCAGTATCATTTAGGCCAAGCAGCTGGAAGATTCAGCCAACCCCTCGTCTCTATGGCTCTCCTGAGCACAGGAGCATCTGCTTTTCCATGATTCATACAACAAATTGAGTCTTGCTTTATGCTAGGTTATTTTTTTTTCTAAATTTTCTTCTCTTAGCTCTTCAGCCTTTTTTGGCATATTATTGAATATTTATCCATGAATTATGGATCTGGAGATTCCAGGATCCCATGACACTCCGGAATGGCAAAATGCATAATCCAGTTGAATGATTCATCCATCAAATGTTCAGTAGGCACCTAGATGTGCCAGATAATGTGGTAAATCCTGGAGAACCTTTGAGTCGCTTACAGTCTACTGAAGGGTGCAAAACACATATGCAAGAGATTATAGTAAAATGAGATAGATAATAAAGGAACACCAAAGAGGGTGTAGCTGGCTGAACCCTAAAGATTAGGAAGACTTTCCCCAGCAATTTCTTTAAAGCTGGAACTTGACAGGTGAGTATATGTTTGCCAGGAAGAGAAGAAAATTTGGGGCAGTCTCATCAAAGGAGCAGTGTAGAGAGGAACAGGGACCATCATAGAACATGGCTATTGAGGGAAGAGGGAAATGTTAATTGTGGCGGGAGCATATGCCATTTTACAGAGATGTGAAAGAAGAGCCTGCGAAGACAGACGAAGTCATGTCTGTTATTTCAGGGCTTGGAAATTCATGGCATCTCTTAATTCAAGGCAGCTAGATGTCAACTCAAATTGAGACAATCTCTAGCTTTGTCACCAAATAGAATGAAAAAGCATTGGAAAAATAAGCCAAAAGATTGTGTTTATTGTAGATGTCAATAAACACAATCTGTAATCCATAGGATCGTAGAAGAAAATGATATGAAATGCACACATTTGTAGGCATACTTGAGATAGAAGATGATATATTTGTTATAGCACGCTCTTTCTTCCCAGAATTCTCTGGCCATATTCTCTTTCATGAGTGGGGGTTTGTCCCTCTCAGGGCAGCCACCGAGTGAAACCAAACATTCGTAATTGACACTGGCTGGCTTCCTGCCACGAGGTGCATTTCCAATGTGCTTTCCATATCTCTCTTTATATTACATTCTAGGTGCTGCGTATAGTCAGGGGTGGCACATGGAACGGGGACCGGATATTCCCTCCTGTATTATGTGTAGCACAGGAAGGGGAGGCTTTCTAAAGAGCCAGAAAATAATCCCCACATAATCAAAGGATATTCGAGCTGTGCTTTTGAACCCCAGAAATAGGCGTGTAGGATAACAACAAAAAAAGGATTTTTGCATTTCTCATTTATCTAAATGGTGACTTTTTTCTTTGGTTTGAGAGGGAGTGCTGGACCTGATGGAATCCATGGATAGTGATCACCATCCCCGACTTGAACTTTCTCCCTCGTTTGATCCTATGAGAGTATATTTGGCAATCGGTTGGGCCTTGTATTTGTGCCATCTAGGATTGAACCATTCTCCCGGGCTTTGCGTGCCAGTCAGCTTTCCATCACTGTGACAAGTTGCCTGAGATAAATAATCTAAAAACAAAAGAGATTTATTTGAGCTCATGGTGTTTAGAGGTTTCAGCTCATGATCACTTGGCCCTGTCAATTTGGGTCTGAGGTGAAGCAGAATATCATGGTGGTAAGGAAGTGTGGAGAAAGAGAGAGAGAGAGAGAGAGAGAGAGAGAGAGAGAGAGAGAGAGAGAGAGAGAGAATGAGAACAAGAGGTGGGATCCCAATATTCCTTAAAGGGCACACCCCTATGATCTACTGCCTCCAATTAGGCATTGCCGTAAAGTTTCTATCACCACCCAATAGCGCCACCAGCTAGGGACCAAACTTTAACCCATGAGCTTTGGAGGGACTCTGATAACCTTGTAAGCCAGGTTGCCACTTACCTGCACACTGTCAGATCCAGTCATAAAGGTAAGCCTAAGTTACTTGTGGGAGAGCTTACTCTGGGGTAATCACCCAGTATTATAGTTATAAAATGTCCCCTAAAGAGCTCATGTGTTAATGTTTACAGTTGATGATATTAAATCGTGAGGGCTGTAATCCCAGCAGTGGGTAAATCCATTGTAGTGACCCAGGCCAGTAGGCTGTGGCTGGGGAGGTGGTCCCTGGGGGTACGGCCTTCGGGATTATATATATGGTTCCTCCTCCCCTGCTCACTCTCCTGCTTCTGGCCTCCGTGATGTGGTGAGCACAACCCATGTGTTCTCCTTCTCTCTGCTTCCTGCCTCCATATCCTGAGATCCTTGGTCCCCAGCCTCACATGGACTGCACCAGAAACCGTAAGAGGTAAGTCTTCTTTCCTCTAGGTTGTATGGCCAAGACTTTAGATGGTAGCTGTAAGAATGCTGACTGTTAACCATGTTTCTTTTTCACATACCCCATTTATCTTCCTATATTCTTATCATTCTTATGTAGATACAGGGATCCTGGACTTTCGCCTTGAATCCAGTGCCTGCCTCTGGTCTCCTTCAGGACTTACTCCCCATAAACCCCCTTTCTGGTTCTTCTATTATCAATCATTTAAAAAATTCTGCTTTAATTTTCTATTTTTGTTTCTCCATTGCCTTAAATAACGCTTTTTTGCTTGTTTCTTTGTTTTTTTTTTTATGGTTCTGATGATTGAACTCAGGGGTATTCTCCCTCCAAGCTATATCACCTTTCCTTTTTAGTTTTTATTTGGAAACACAATCTCATTAAGTTGCTGAGAGGTTTGCCAAGTTGCCAAGGCTGTCCTCGAAACTGCAATCCTCCCATCTCAGCCTTCCAAGTCCTGGGATTACAGGCAATGTGCCTCCACACCAGTTAAATAACTCTCCTTATAAGCCTCTATCCACTCACCTAGTCTCAAGTTTTAGCCCAGGGTGGCATTCGGATACCTCCAACTGGACACAAAACTGAAAATCATACCTAAAGTATGGTCATCAGTTAACAAGTGGCTTCCACAAAGAGTTAGCTCTGATCTCAATGTTCAGTATACAGAGCTAGCTGACAAAGAGAGTCTGCAAAACATGCCTGAGACATGTGACAAAGACAAATCAGACCACATGCACACACATATGCACAGGGATTCCTCAGTAACATGCAAGAACATACCTCTGGCCCACAGTAGAACCATACGCCCTGTGCACGAATCAGTAAAGCTGCATTTTCATCAGAAAAAAAATGGAACATGATATCAAGACAGCAACAATATAAAACGTGATACTCATCAGCAATAGCTCTCAACCTACTAGACAACAGGCAGGCTGTGGCTGTTTCTGAGCTCTACAACCAAAAATATGTGTGAGAGGCACTGGGCGTGTCCTGAAGAAAGCCACTCAAATTACAGAAGTTTTAGAAAATGGGGCAGTTGAGGAAAGGTCAAAAATTGGGGGTCATTCTGGATGAAGAACATTTTGAAATGACCTATGAGGACTTACAGTTTTCTTATTCAGAGAACAATTGATAAGTATTATTTTTTCTCTATCTACTAAAAGCTAACGGCAAAACACTAAGGATTTTGACTTGAAAGGAGCAGTGTTGGCTAAGGAGGGCTGTCAACCTTTGGAAAAGATTATTCAGCTTTCTAAAGCCTGGTAGAACCTAGATAATTCATCATGTATGTAGGCATTTAGGCCAAGAATACGCTAGCTGTTTCTCTTATTAGGATAGAGAATATACAGCTAGTTTCTTGTTTAGGGACATTGCTATTGAAAGAGTTAACCATGATTTCATCCATTTAGTTCTATACCCCGACTTTGAAGCAAGACAATAATAACCACTAACACTGGTGGATTACCATCTGTCATTGTGCTTCATGTTCACTGTGTGCAAAAAAATAGATAAAGTAAACATGATATTTCAGAATCATCAGTTACATCCTGTTGTAGCCTCAGTAGTCTTTTTGAACACAAGTGGAAGGAATGGTTTTGAGAGAAGTAAAGACAATAAAGAATAGGACTTGGTTATCATTTAGGACTAACGGAAGTGTTGGTCATTCTGATTAGAATTGTGTTTTGGTACTAAGCATAAATATCTGGAAATGATAACTTAATTAAAATAAACATGCAAGAGGTGGGCTTAGTGGAGGCTGAGGCAAGAGGATCTGCAAGTTCAAGACTAGCCTTGAGCAACTTAGTGAGACCCTGTCTCAAAACAAACTAAAAAGGGTTGAGGATGTACCTCAGTGGTAGAGTACTTTCCTAGCATAAGCAAGACCCTAGATTCAATTGCCAGTATCTAATGATGATGATGATGATGATGATGATGATGATAAATATCGTGGGCTAGGGTAACATATAATCTAATACTGATTTTTATAACTCTTTGATTTTTGTGTTTCCCATCAACTTCAGATCAAATTTAAGGTTTTAAATAATATTTTTACTCATGGAAAGGTAAGATCTTCTATATGATTTCAACAGATTGTATAATTTGATCTCAGTGGGTACTGCCTTGACCGCCCAAGTGCACAGATATGTAATTTCTTCAGGTTCCCCATCATGAATTTTCTCTTAAAGTGTAAATACGCATACTTCCAAGTTCTATCTCAAGGCAATTTGAATGCAGTGAGTCTAAAACTCATCTTCTAGCTTGGCATGGTGGCACACACTTGTAATCCCAGTACTTGGGAGGCTAAAACAGGAGGATTGTAGGTTGCTGGCCTGCCTTAGCAACTTAGTGAGACCCTGTTTCAAAATAAAATAGGGCTGGGGGTAGAGCTCAGAGGTAGAATGCCCCTGATTCAATCACCAGCATCACAACAACAATAAAAACTCATCTTTTTCAACATACCCCTGCACCAGGAATTATTTCTTCCCAAGTGTCTTAGAAGTGTATCATCTCTCCAGTTATTGCCTCTTGCTTTCAGTGCCTCATTCTTTTCAACAGCATGAGCTGGTCTCCCAGCCTATTGTCTCAGCTGTCTCAGCTTTAGTTTTCATAAGGCCACCAGACTGGATTTTTAAAAATATAAACCTGATCAGACCGTCCCCTGTCTTATAATGCTCAGAGGTCTCCTCACCTTCTGTGGCAATGGTGTATTCAATCTGATGAGTTTTTCAATGTATGGCTCTTGGGATGGGAAGATGTATCTACTGAATCACACATATCTGAGACACATACACATATATTCCTGTGGTAGGGTAACATATAATCTAATACTTATTTTTGTAACTCTTCTAACTTTTCTACAGATGGGAGAACAGATAATACTCAGATTCTGGACAGAGCAAAGTGTAAGATTGGATTGAAAGGTAGATTTGACATAGAGATATTTTCTTTAAGGGGCACAAGGTTGAAACCAGATTTTGGATCCACAACAAGATAAAATAAGATTTATGGATTTCACAAATCTGTCATACATATTTAAACATATGTCTATATATTTAACAAGAAAAATAAAATAAAGTGGGAGACTGTTTATTTCTCCACATAAGACAGCAGAAAGTCTAGCCCTGTTACCTAACACCAGCATGTTTTCATTTGAAAAGTAAGAAAGTAAATATCAAATTAAAGGACTAGTTTTTCATAAACATAATTACATAAAAGATATGCAAATATCATCTTTGTCTCTTCTTCCTTCCCCCACCTCCCATTTTTTTTTCCTGATCAAACTTTCTATATCAGAAATTGGACAGGATTTGGTATAGTCAGGAAGGCTTTCAAAACTTCTTTCATATCCAAGGCAGGGATCTGACATTATCTCCTCAAGGTGAAATAACCTTGAATGGCCTGACATTTGCACAGTGGCTTTCTTTTTGATCTGTCTGTGGTTACAACTAATTACTTGAAAATACCTTAGCTATTTCTCGGCATCCTTCTACCTATGTTATTTTATGGCAGTCTAATAAGAACTCAGCCTTTCCCATTGGCCATATGTAAAACTAGATAAATTATAGTATTCTAACAGAAACACTAACTATATCTTGAAAAGGCAGAGTGGAGTTGGGAGTTATGTCAGGCTACAAAGACTAAGACACAAGCATTAGCAGCTTTACTTTCAGGCCCCTCTTGTTGGAGGATTATGGGTTCTCATGTGCTAGGAGGCAGTTGAACTGGGAGAAGAGGTAAAACCATCATGTTGGGCCATAATGTTGGACCTTGTAACTATAACTCAGTTCAAAATTTCCCTTTTCCAAATCAGGCTAGGTTGAAAACCATACAACGTGTCCATCAAAATTCCCGAGTTTCTGCAAGCCAAGTACATCAGTTAGAAGTTGCTCAACTGCATGTAACGAAAGCCCAACCACAGTGGCAAGAGGTAACCTGGCCATGGAGTCAGAATGTCTAGAGGTAGACCAGATTGCAAACTCAAGGCTGTTCAATCCCGCCCTGCTGCAGTGGCTCCACAAATCCATCAGTGGTCCAGGCTCTATCCTTTTACAAGTTCATCCTCTTGGATGTCTTCATTTTTGATGGTTGGCCCATCTCTAGCTTTCATTTGCCCTCCAGGCAAGAAGAAGGGAATGGTGCTTACATCGGGGAAGACAAAAACTGCCCGGAAATTCCCTACTGATTTCCCACTAGTTCCCTTCCAGTAGTCACACTTGGATGGCTACACCTGGATGTACAAGAATTGGTGAATGGAAAACGTTTACTTGGGTGTGCTCCATATGTGTAAGTAAGAATGAAGGGAAGCAACGTTATAGAGTGCACAGCTAGAAAGGTCTGCCATTCCAATTCATAGCATTTATTTCTGTTGTAGTTTTTCTTAAAAGCTGGAAGGCTTTTTGAAGTAGAACTATAACTCTGTGTTTTCATATGAAATAGTGCTCTTTTAAATCCAAGGAACCATCAGAGGGAATACATTCCTTATTATTTCTTTTCCATATCTATTTGCTGTTATTTGCTGTATTAACAATAAGAACTTAGAGTAAAACTCCCTAAATCTGAGTCACATTTTACTCTTCTCCATTTTCCCCTGCACATTCAATCAAATATCATATTTGGTAGAATTTGTCTGTTCTCTATTGCTATTTCCTCCTCCTTTTTTTTTTTTATTCCCCAATGGCTACTATACTTTAGGAGTGCTTATCTATTTCTTGCTTTTTGTTTTTGTTTTTCTGCAATGCCGGGGGTTGAGCCCAGGAACTTGCACATGCTAGGCAGGGGCTCTACTACTGAGATATATCCCTAGCCCTTTTTAATTTTGTTTTATTTTTTAGGCCAGGCCTAAATTGCCATGGCTGGCCCAAACTTGAGATCCTCCTGCCTCAGCCTCCCCAATAGTTGGGATTACAGGTGTTCTCTAGCACATTCAACTCATCTTTCCTTGACTTTTGCAAAGTCTTCCATCAGAGGCAAGGTTAGCTCTCTGTAGGTAGACCGTCCAGCTGTCTGTACAGATGTGCAATGTCTCAGTCTCCTTCATGAGACCTAACCAGACTGCCCGGAGCTTGTCCTATTGGCTAGAGCATTGGCACTGGTCTCATACAAAAACATTTCCATGGTGGAGTATGAGGCTATCGCCACCCACGTGGGTGGTTGTCCATGAAAAGAGTCATCAGTACACCATATTTATGTGGCTACAAGGGCTGTCCTTTCCTCATAGGGACTTGGGACATCTCCCAATTCCATGAGCAGAAGCCATCAGTGAACTACACTTCTATGGGTATTGGGACTCTCCCTTCCTCACAGAGTCTTAGGGCATCTCCCGCTTCTGTGGGTTCTCAGGGGGCTGCCACTTGGAAGTATATTGGCCCCAGAAAAGTATACAAATGTTCAGACAAAGGGCTACTAGAAAACTCTGCCAATTGCTCTAAGTATGCACCCCACTTTGTCAGAGTGCGCATTTGGGCTATCCCTATCTAGGAAGTCTGAGTCCAAGACCTCAGTGAACCTTCAATAGGGCAGGTGGTCTGCACCATCACTGACCTAGTACCTATAATGGGCTCACAAGCTAAGAGGACAGCATATACTGCCACTAACTTTCTTATTGAGAGAGTAGCATACCTCTGCTCCTTTCCATAATTGTGACTAAAATCCAATTGGGCTATTCCTAGTACCTTGTTTTTTGTTATAACCATCAAAAGACCCAGATAAATCTGTAACTGATTGACCATTCCTGGTCTATCACTGCTTTGGGCATCACCTTTGTCTTACCTGACCAGACAACTCCCAAGAACTTGACAGAATACCCAGTTCCCTGGACCTTGTCCTTGTTGACAGCTTATCCCTGTTCCTGGAGAGCAACAGCTCAGTGGAGACTGCATACAGCTGCTTTTACTTCTGCAAGAGAATCAGAGCTTAGCATAACATCATCAATATAATGGTACATCCGTGTAGCCTCAGACTTCTGCCAGGAGACCAAATCCTGTGCTACTAGGCCATGACACAGGTAGGACTATGCAAATTTCCCTGGAGCAATACCAAAAAGGTCCATTGGCGTCCTTCCCAGGTAAAAGCAAATTGTTCTTGGTTTTCCGGAGTAATGTCTGTCAATGGAGAAAAAAGCATTTGCCAAATCTACAACATAACAGAACTGTCCTAGCTCATGAGACACATGATTCATCAATTATGGAATGTTGGGAACCACTGCATGCAAGGGCAGCACCACTTTATTTAATTCCTGATAGTCCACTAGCCGTGCATTAGGAACCATCAGGTTTTCACGTTGGCCATACGGGAGAGTTGAATGGGCCATGAGCTGGGTGGATTACACTTGCCTTTTCTAGCTTTATGATACTCTGTGCAATTTCCTCATGCCCCCTGGTAACTTGTACTGCCATACATCTACAACCCTTGTGGCTTGGGGGAATTGCAAGGAAGCATGATGGGAGTGCTTTCTAGTAATGGTGTTTACCACCAGCTGGAATTCTCTCAGAGTTGTCTGCACAGTCAAACCTTGCAGCACGTCCACCCCTAGGATATACTAGGCTATGGGGGATATAGAAATGCCATATCTGACTACCAAAGTCACTAAGGCATGTCGAAATGCAATGAGACAGCCTTCGTAACCCTCCAGGGCAGCTATAGGTCCAGTAAACTTGTCTGGGTTGCCACAGAGGAAGACGCTGTCAGCTTCCATATCAACTAGCGTTGAGATGCATTGCAAATCTTGAGGGGACCAGTAAATAATATACCGTATGCAGCCTCAGGTCAGCCAGTTCCCCCACCAACCAAGTATCTGGGCCAAGTCCCCAATCCGGGAGAAAGTCAGCCACACATCTCTCTCTAGCTCTTCCCTCAGCCTTTTTCGGAGGTAAAGAAGTATGCCTTTGATTCTGGGGAAGCTGCTGCTGCCAGAGCTCCGGGAGCACTTTGTGGGGCTGGTGGTCTATTTTCTCTGCCAGTCTAGCTGCCAGTAAGTCAAACCACATCTGCCTGTAGCTGTGGCTGGCTTTCACAGGCCCTTCATCCCCTGCCTTATTTTTCTGTAACTTAGGGCTTGATCCCACCGAGAGTCCTTTTCCCTTACTATGTCTCACACATAGGCTGCGCACACTCACCTGCACACTTCCATGTCTCCCAGCTGGTCTTAGCCTGGCCCTTTTGAGGTTCATGCCAGCAGCCTCCTGGTTTCTTTCATTCTTTCTGGGAGTCATGTAGTCTTTAAGCTGTCCAGTACGGAAGTGGGGGGCAGGCCTCCTAGACTGGAAACTGGAAGCTGGTTGGATGTGTCACTTTCTTCTAGAAGCGGGCCTGGAGATGCCCCCCTTTTGATGAGTCAGCATGAAGAGGCATTGTGGAGCAGGTCTCCACCAAAACAGGTGGTAGGGCCGTGCTGCCTCAGACTCTAGCTGAGCCAGGTCGCCATCTGCATTCTGCCTCGTGGCCTATGCAATGTGAGGTTTCAGCATTTTTGTGTGTGTGTGTGTGTGGTACTGGGGATTGAACTCAGGGGCATTCTACCTCCGAGCTATACCCCCAGCCCTATCTTTTATTCTTTATTTTGAAACAGGGTCTCACTAAGTTGCAGAGTGCCTCACTAGGTAGCTGAGGCTGGCCGCGAACCCGGATCCTCCGGTCTCAGCCTCCGAATGCTGGGATTACAAGCGTGCGCCACCATGCCCGGCTGGTTTCAGCATTTTTAAGGCGTCTGAACTTCTTCCAGCTGGGAATGGATGTTGTCCCAATCTTCCAGCAGGGTCTACGCCATCTGACGGCTGTTACCAGGAACCACAGGGAGGCCAGGGGCCACATCTCCTCCACCCTGAGTTGTTCCTCTCAGGGCTGATGCTCTAAAATGAGGGTACTCACTTAATCCTGCCAACTATGCCAAGTGTCAGGTATCCAGTCAGGGGCCAGCGGGGGGTGGGACAGGGGCAATTTCTTTTGGTGAGATCCCCAGAGAAAAATAGAATGCAGAATCACCATCAGGAGAAGAACAAACAGGGTTCTAGGCAAAATGGCATATGCCACACCGGTGTGGACATGCACAAGCATGTTATGTTTTGCCCAGTCATGCTCACACACCTTGTAGCTCTGAGGAGTGAGTAGGCTTAAGTCCTCACTGCTGGCCTGTACTTCCTCTGGGCCCCATGCCCTCTGTACTAAAATGTCAACACTACCTGTTATTCATCCCAGTCCACCATGTATACTTAGGTTGGAGTGAGTTTTCTTGAGATTTGACATTTTTTATGCCATACTTCCTTCCCAAATCATTGACGGCTTTCTGTCTATCAGCTAGGTGAGTCACCATGGAACTTCAATTAGGAGTGGTCTCTGTACCAGTGCCAACATTCTCCTCATCCTCCAAGGATTCTTCAAGATTACATGTAGGTATCTACTGTGGACCCTTTTCTAATACAGAAACCCAGAGACAACACATCCATTATTCCTTGGTGGTCCACAGCACTTTGGAAATATCTCTACTTTCTCATTTATTTTCTTCTATGTTATCATTGCTTGTTGTCTGCCCTCCAGTGCAAGGATTCTTCATTATATTCCTCATGGGACATGGCAGAGAATCTGACGTGCAGAAGGTGCCCAATAAATATCTATATGACTAACTACGTGGTTATAGTGACTACTAAATTTATCTTGATAAATATCAGAGAGACTCCCCTAGTAGATACGGCAATGAGAAGAAAGTTTGAAATGCAATTAAGAAATGTTTACATGCTATATCTATGACTATCACCTGGGTCCCCAATTTAATTTCCTCTTTGAATCTCAATATCTCATTTAGGAGGAATTTTCTAGTTTGCTATTGAATGCTCATCTGTAATTGTTATTCTTCACCCCCATCGACCTAATGGAACTTAAACCATGCCTTTGTCTCACCATGCTGAGTACCTTCCTTTGGAGCCAATAGCATGTAAAAAGCTCTTAGAAGACTTGAGTTTGATAAGATAGTAGTAATAAGTTGAGCGCTATGTATCAGGCACTATATTCAATGCTTGACATAGATTTCTTCACTTAACTTTCAATCTGACACTGAAGTAGATTCTGATATCTCCATTTTACAGATGAGAAAACTGGTATCAGTTGAGCTAAGTCGTTTTTTAAAGATCATTGTCTGCCCACTGACAAAGCTGATGTTACTAACCAATGTCTGCAGTCTCAAATCGTTTCGATGGAAACAATTCAAGTGTTTAACTGAGACTAAGAAAATTGTGTTTTGAATTAAGCGACAATTAAGTGTACCTAAAATATAATAAAAGTCTGCATAAGCCTGAGGATGGTGTAATGCCAATAGGGTCAGATATCCTTAAGAGTAAAATAAACTCTTGCCTGTATCAATGGTTAAGTCACCAACTGAGCTCTCGATACTCTTGTTTCTTTATTTTCACTTTTTCAGCACCAACCAATGTGGTACAATACGACACTCTCCCTGAGTTTGTGGAAGTGATTTTGTTCCTGCTGCTTTCAAACTCTGTTTGTTTGGCCTCTGCAATTTTCAGGTTGAGTACCCTTTTCTGGAACACTTTACCTTTTGCTCACCTTGTATTTCTCTTCAAGCTCTTTATTTAGGCTTTCTGATTGGTTTTCTATGGAAGTATCTTTCAAAACAAACTTTTTGATTGGTACCTAAAACAAGGTGACCTAAAACATGTATGAGCACCACCCCGTGTGCATGTGCGCATGGAGACACATAATTGAAACATAACCTATCACTGAATCCATCTTCCGATTAATCTCAGTCTAGGAAAGCATTGAGCCCATAATTGTACTCGCAAAGGTGAAAGTTAATGTGAAGTCTACCAAATGGTTGTAATGCATAAACAAAAACTAAGGGCAACAATGCAGGTGACCTGTTTCTTCTATTGGGTGTATAGTTACAGAGTGTCAATTTGTTTTTGTCTCTATTTTCTATATTAGAAAGATTAAATGTAGAGAATTGTTAAACCATACCCAAAACACAAAATGCTAATCAACACAAGTGAATAATGCATGAAAATCAGTTCCAAAGAGGGCCCAATCATTTGTGTAAGAAAGAGGATTAGCCAAATGTCCCAATAGGAAATTTGACTGCATAGGTTCAATTCCATATTTCTTAGAAGGTACAGATTTCTAAATGATCCTTTAGCTTCTAATGAGATCCTAATATAGCATAAATAAGATTCCAATAATGCTAGTACACATGTCAATTTGGGCAAAAGCACTGAGCTACTGGAAATTATATGTAAAATCTTGAATGTTAAAAAGTACCACTGATGTAGCTAGGGAAGCATAACTATTAATTTATTGTCCAACTTAAAGTTCAAGTTTGACTCATTTTGGACAGAGCAGCTAGTTCTGGTGCTCCAACCATGTTCTATAATTAACAACACATACCCTAGTTGAGACAATATCCTTTTCTTTTTTTTTTTTTCTTTTTTCTTTTTTTTTCTTCTTATGCTGGAGATTGAACTCAGGAGCATTCTATCTCTGAGCTACATCCCAGTCCTATTTATTTTGAAATAGTTTAAGTTGCTGATGGTCTTACTAAGTTGCTGAGGCTGTCATCAAACCTGTGATCCTCCTGTCTCAGCCTCCCAAGTACTGAGATTATAGGCATGTACCATTGTACCTGGCTAATGCTTTCTTTGTGAAGTTATTGCTTACCATTAGTGTAACTTCGGAAGCTAAGATGCAAAATATAGAAATATTAGATTAATAATTTTGCTGTAGGTTTATGTATGTTTTTAAAAATAAGCCATGTCTCATTGTGAGAATTTTTGCCTGTTTCAAAGGTACTTGAGCTTATGTGGGACTTTATTGAAATGTTTAGAAGAATTTGACTAAAATTCTAATCGATGTTTAAATGATTGAATCTGATTTATTAAATTTACAAGTTTTGCTTTATTAGCTGTTTAAGTGGTGTACAAATGTGCAGAGAAATTGCACTTAGTAGAGTTGTATGTTTAATAAATTGGGCATTAAGTAAAGAATAAATGGCAATGAACATTATATTTCATATACCAAAGTACTTCAGGCAGAAAAAATTTAGAGATGCCTGATATGGAGCTATACACACGGAAGGTGACTGCTGAGGTTTTTTTCTGTAAAGTTACCTGCCTCTTCCAACAGGCAAATCATTCTCTTTTCTCCTATAATTTCTCCTCACCCACCAATAACTGTCTCAGTCTATACTTTCTGTGACTTCTAGCCCCTGCCACGGTTTGCACTAAATTGAGTATACTTAGGAAGACCACAAGGATTATAGGTCAAGGGTAACTCTTAGACAACCAGCAGTTCCACAAAACTTGGAGTGTGAAATGCTGGATCTCTTGAAGGATACTTTAGGAAGTCATGCTATAATTAATCTAAGCTGTCATACAACTAAACTCTCCTGGGACTTCCACTCTTGACTTCCAGTTTGAAAAAGACAATGCTTATTTATGCAACCGAATTTGACCATGCTCCTCCAAGATCAACAGAGCACCGAGCTCTTCAGTTTAGTGCTAGTTATATACTGAAAACAGAAGAAGACACTCGTGTGTTGAAGTTTCCATTAAGACTCCTCAGTCTGAAATGATGTAGTCCAAAGGACCTCAATATGTAGAAGAGGCGGTGGTGGTGTCAGACAATGGAAAGAGGGATGTCTGGGCCTTTCTCCCTGGTAATGTTAGAATGGGAATAATTGCATTTTGCTCAGGTCTATGTTAAGGATAACCGCCTTGCCCTCTGTTCCTTCACTCTAGCTTTCCAATGCCATTCTGAGACAAAAGAGTTTCTTAACTGTTTGTCACTAACGTGGACAAAGCCGCCACTACAGCTTGTGTAGTTTAGGAAAATGAATATAAATCTCAACACAGATTGCTATTCTAGGGACTAGAAACCTGGCCTCATCTCATGAGAGTAGGTTATAAAATATCAAAGACAGCCAGGCATGGTGGTGTATACCTGTAATCCCAGTACTTGGGAGGCTGAGACTAGACTAGCCCCAGCAACTTAGTAAGACCCTGGTTTTTTTTTTTTTTTTTTTTTTTTGCAGTACTGGGGATTGAACCCAGGGCCATTCTACCTCTGAGCTACATCCCCAGTCCTATTTTTTATTCTTTATTTTTAAACAGGTCTCACTGACCCTGTTTCAAAATAACAATAATAATAAAATAGGGCTGAGGGTATGGCTCAGAGGTAGAATGCCTCTGGGTTCAATCTTCATTAACACACACACACAAAGATAGATAATATACCCATTTATTACCTTGACCTCTGAGGCTAGGCTAACCTTTTCTCACTGTGGCACATTTATTTTGATGCAGAAAATTGCACCTCTGGTCTTATTTACTCTTGAGTCTGTGTTGAGCATCTCTCTTCTCCAACACAGCCATACTAAGGGGTCCTCTATTCTTGTTACCCCAAATGTAGAGTTTCAAACAAATGCCATGATATGGTTGAAAGAACTCCCAAACAGATCACTACTTGGAAAATATGGTCATTCTCATTCTTAATTTTTGTTTTTAATGATGACATGAACTAGGAAATGTTTGGTTACTCTTTCTAGCTCTGGATATTCACAGAGGCTACAAAATTAGTAATAATGACCCTTATAAGAAATGATGTTTGAGCTGGGAAGAGTGGCGCATGATTGTAATCCCAGTATTTGAGAGGCTGAGACAGGGGGATCACAGGTTCTTGGCCAGCCTCAGCTACTTAGTGAGGCCCACTGCAACTTAGTGAGACTCTTGTGTGAAGGAGTTCCAGATCACCCAGGGCCACTGGATGAGACCCCCATCTCAAAAAAAAAAAAAAAAAAAAAAAAGAAACAAACCAGTAAAACAGGGATAAATAACAGTGCCTGCATCATAGCCTATGGTGGAAATTCCCTGTGTTTGGAAAGCTACTTGATACACCGTAAGTGGTCTGTAAATGTTAAATATTGTTATTAGGAACTAATGTAGATGTGTCCTAAGATGTTACATTTACAAATGGATCATTCATGTGATTTAAAGCCTTCTCCAGGGACAGTTTAAAAAAAGACCTGGATATCGGGGACCTGAATGTTTCTTGCCTCCTTTTTCTTTGTACAGGGTTTAGTCAGTTTAGTGTAGTGAATGGCAACTCCCTTGAGTATAAAACCAAAATATTCTAGCCAGGTGTGCTGGTGCATGCTTGTAATCCTAGTACTTGGAAGGTTGAGACCGGAGGATCTGGGTTTGCAGCCAGCCTCAGCTACTTAGTGAGGCCCTTCACAACTTAGTAAGACCCTGATTCAAAATAAAGAAGAAAAAAATAGGACTAGGATTGTAGCTCAGAGGTAGAATGCCCCAGGTTCAATCCCCAGTTCTGAAACACACACACACACACACACACACACACGCAAAATTTTCTATCATCAGCTCTGCTATTACCAATTTCATGAGGATGTAGCTCCCTAGCCCAGAACTCCAACTGTGTAAAAAGTTCCACGAAGTATAATTCACTTTTGATCTAAATGAACTGAACCAAACAGGACTCACAGATGATCCACGATGATTTGGGCTTCAGGATTGTGTGCGTTTCGTGATCTGGACAGATACAACAGGCGTATCTTTGAATTTAACATATTTTTCTTTTCAGAAAACAGAATTCTTTTAATTAAAAACATTTTTAAAAAGTTCAGCATGTGTAATTGCTAACACCTGCCGTGTTACCGACAGATGTTTCTTACTTACCTAAGGGAACTGTTATAATTATTCTATATGCTCAACTCCCTGGAATGGCATTTGCCAAGATAGTTGGGAAAGTTTAGTTGGTGACTTTATATGTAATGTTTGGTATTTATTTAAATTGTTTCCCCTATTGCCGGCAGTCCCCACAAATCCTTCCCAGTCAGCTCACCAAAAACAAAAATGACCTTTTGGGGGTAACAAAACATTTACAAAACTGGCATCGATCATGCCTCTCTTAATCTTCATGAAGTTATTGAAATTAAATCGTGTGTATACAAAACATTGGAAAAAGTTACCTTTAACTGGTTTTGCAGCTAAGCCTGATAGTGTTCAGCCTGGAAGTCTTAACTCTTCATTAGAAATGCAAAAACTGTACCTTTTAGAAAAATAACACCTTTCTAATAGCTTGGCTTCAAAGGAAGCTATAATAAAAATGAATTTTCTTTGTTTTCCTAAGCAGTAAGCTTTCTGAATTCTCCATTATGATATTAATCATGCAATTACCTACAGGCATGTGTTAAATATGACAGGGGTCTCAGCCAAAGAATGGGCCAGTCACAAACAATGGATAGAGAGGCGGTTCCATTTGTAACTCTATTCCTTACAGAACTCCATTGTGATCAGAGAACTCTGAGGGCGACTCATTAATTAATTGATGTCCCCTTTTATTATATGCCTTTGAGTTAATGAGTAATTTGTGGGAGATAATGCTCTGAACACATTGATTACTTGAGATATTTTCTGGGGCTTTCACACCAATGACATGCTGAAGAGGTAGAAATCGGTATGCCTATTTGTGTGCTCAATATCTCGGGTTTAAGATGGAGATAAACCGTGAACAGACACTTTGCAGGAACTAGATGTATGAAGGACCCCGAGTCAGTCCTCAGATGGCTGAGTGCTCAGGTCAAGCCTGTCACACAGTAGGCACTCAATAAATATCCATAGAGAAAAAGGCTACATCAATCCTTTGCTTTCTGTTACCTTAAATTGCATTAAAACAGCCGGGCGTGGTGGCA